>JAQFZX010003031.1:0-14718 GCA_034682405.1 Hydroisotoma schaefferi | reverse complement strand
AGCAATATATAACAATAGTCCGTCCTTATGCACGAATAGCATCAATGGGAGTAGTTAGTAGCTGCAGCAGTAGAAGCTGTAATAAGTAGTACAAGTACTAGTAGTAGTAGAAGCAGTATACGTAGTATAAGTACCAGTAGTAGTAGAAGCAGTATAAGTAGTATAAGTAGAAATAGAAAGGGTAATACCGTATTGTCTCGGCTACAACAGGCCTCCTTAAAATAGTGGCACCTTCCAAGTCCAAATGGTAGCCCTCCTTAACTACTATTAATAGCCCGATAAATATATTATAGCCCGATAGGCCTGTACCCGAAAAAATACGTTAGTTGTATTAAGTATAAGTAGCGATAGTAGTAAAAGTGGTAGGGGTATAAATGGTAAAAGATAAAGTGGTAGAGGAAGAGGCGGTATACCACTAAGTTCCCCACTACTACTACTTCTTCTACCGTGCCGTGGTAGAGAAGTAGTAGTAGTGGGGCATTTAACTCTAGCAATGAATAATATGAGGATTTAAGCTGAAGAAAAGGAGCTCAAGACTCAAGAGATCAATAGTTAGTTTCCGTAAGAATGGCATATTCTTTAACAATATGCACATAAAATAAAAGTACATGAGCCCAAAAGCAATAATTCATCTTTTACGAGGTTTCCCTTTCTTTACTTTCCTCATCCCTTCTCAAAATGACTTTATGCATTATGATTATTATTATACGGGGACAGTTTCTTATGCTTCTTTGCATAATAATTGCACTACTCAACCTTTAACTTTCATTTTCAAGGGACGAACCAATCCAATAGTCATCCACTTAACTTAGCTTTACAGCAACCAACGGTAATAATTATACAGATCTTTTGACAATGCATTTGCGTATTGAATTGCTAATTTACCACTTGAGAGGTTCCAGCAACCAAAATACGCTTCACTGGTGAGTTGGCAAGAATAATCAGGGACTCTTTGTGGACGCATTGCAAGTTGACTCGTACAAATGGGCAGGGAACTGAACTGATTTGTGCTTATTCGAGAGGTTCTTTATTGCTCATTTACCGAAAGAAATGAGCTTTTCTAAGAATATTTATTCAGGTTTTTAGAAATCATTCGCTAGTTTGTTCTGAGAATAAAGTTGCTTTTGCAAAGTCAACTTTCCTGCGTGCATATTTTATGCATGGAAGAGATATTCTTAGAGATGGACAGTCCTTTTTATTATATTATTCTATAAACAGTTCATTCATATTATAAATTTAAACTGCACTTTCCAACCTTTCCCTTTTAAGGACCAGTTCCTTGCTCCTTCATTGAAAAGGTTTAAATAAATAAAGTCTAGACTTTAGAAAACAGTTAATTGTAAAAGGATAAAGGGAAATGAGGGTTACTTTAATATTGAAATCCAATATACTTTTTCATCCCCTAAATCTCTAAATTTTAGTTTAAATTCAAAATTCAATTCAATTTAAAAATTATCCAAGAAATTGCATGCCGGGTTTCATTTCCGGGGTTTAATGTTGAAAGTATAATTGAATACAAAGGGGCTACTACTAAAGGGATGTAATGTAATTATAAGAACTACAATACCGGTAATGTGTATCCGAAGAGGTAAATAATTCACGGGGTTAGGGCATTCGTTGGATAACATTAGATAATATTATATTAGGTGCAGTTTTACTTTCACTTGTTAAAAATGTTTTATAAATTGAACTTTCCCTTTCACACAAAAGAGCACAATTCCCTGATTTCTGTATTAAAATAGAGTAGCAGGTATAAATTTAATATCACGAAGCTTTTATCTAGCTTGAGCTGTTCCTTAAAAATTGGACCTCTTTCATGAAATTCTTTAGTATTATTATTATTAAAGTCTCCGTCCGTAAAGAGGGCTTCTCTTTTAAGGATAAAATAAATAATGTCAAGTTTCTTTGACTTTTGACAGATGCTTTCTTATTACTACTTGTAGTAGTAGTAAGTAGTCTTTGTCGTACATTTATTTAGTGTGTAGGCGGATGTCTACTTATCTTGTGATCTTGACATATGAACCGTAGGATTATTGTTGGCTTTTAATTTATTTTAAAGATGGCTCATTGCATAAGAGGAATAATATTATTGTTCCAAAAGCTCCGGTTAGATGAAAAGAATTTGGAGAAGTTGAGTGAAGGAAAGTCTTCAGAAAATGTGTTCAATTAGTTTATTGTTTCAGAATTAAATAAAAAAGCTTCAGTTTTCGAAGATAAGATTTAATGTTTTCGGAGATTATTTGAGATGTTTCTGATTTACAGGATTACCAGGAAAACTCCGACTTGGAAAGGATCGTTTCTGTGGTTGTCCCTATATTGTTCGGGATTATATTCATCGTTGGATTGTTTGGAAACGCCCTTGTGGTCATTGTGGTCGCTTCTAATAAACAGGTAATATATAATCTATAACAATACATGATAATAAGTGGTAACTTTTGGAAAAGCCAATTAATTAATAATCCAATCCACTTAAATCTACCCAAAATAACCTGATTACAATCCATTTTAATGTATTTAAATAACTTGACAATGCTTTATATAATAAAATGGATTTCAATAATTGGAACAAAAGACGGTTTTATTTCATGGTTGAGTTGTCCCATTTCCACGAGTTGTTTACAATGATCCACTTAAATAAATTGATTTTTAAAAACTGGAAACTCAATTGCCTTAATCTCGCATGAGAATTAATCCATTAGCGAGGAAGTTTCATACGGATGCCTTGATTAATTAAAATGTTAATTATAACTAGCAAAATATCATCTTCCTGGTATTCCCAGTTTTAAATTACACTTTGTCTTCATTGGCTAGATAACCAAAATCCATCTGTAATTAATTAGAGTTCAGTTTCAGTCTGCAATTAATAACCTACGATAGTAGCCTGAAAACATTGAAATTTTGGCTCATTTTACATTAAAGATTTTATTTCTATTAATGAAATTAGTAAAAGTGCTTTCGATCCACCAGAATCAATAATTCGGAGAGTTCTGTACTAAAAGCTTTTGTTTGCAATCCCATTTGAAACGGATGAGGAAATACAAGAACAAAGTGGCACTCTCCACATTTCACATTCTATTAACTTAATTATTTAAACAGAGAGATTACCTACTTTTAATCAGAACTTTTTCCAAAGAATTCAAGCATAAATTCAAATGCATCTTTCTTAAAACTTCTCTTCTATTCTAATCCATTCTAAATGGATTCTACTACGTACGTTAATACAATTAATAAATGGAACAACTTATCCGAGTTTACTTCCAAGAAATCCGCATAAAACTTCCTCATCTGAAACAAATATTTATTAATTCTACAGTTCCTTAGCCCAAAAACCTTCCTTAATTTACCTTAAGAACCTCCTTAATTTACAATATTTAGATGCGAAACACTACAAACATCCTGATAATAAACTTGGCTATGGCGGACCTGCTATTTATAATCTTCTGTGTCCCATTCACGGCCGCGGACTATGTGCTCAACTATTGGCCATTTGGAGTGACGTGGTGCAAAACGGTCCAGTACCTTATCATCGTCACGGCCTATGTCTCCGTCTACACGTTGGTTATCATGTCCGTGGACCGGTTTCTTGCCGTCGTTTACCCCGTGGCTTCTATCTCGATAAGGACGGAATATCATACATATTTGGCTATTATTATCACCTGGACTATCATCTTGCTCTCTTGTCTTCCTGCCTTTACGGCACATGGACTTACGGAATACACGTCAGTTTACATTTTTACTTCTATCAATACTAATTAAACGCTACTTTTAAGGCAACCAGGGTATTATGCAGGGACTGGGAGTTTAGATGAAGAATTTTACCGTTATTTACAGGTTTAATTGTACATTTTACGGTATTTTCGATCATAATTCTTGTGGAATTGAGTAGTTCGAAAACATCATCAAACTTATCGATGAATCTATGAACATTACCAAATAATATGTGCCATCGCTCAACTTACGATGGAGTTTTACTTCCCCAAACAAATAATAATTCTTTATTTTAGAAAACTCGTGTTTTTGGTGTGCATAATTCGTTAATTCGTTTTGCATAAAAGGTTAGTCTCATTCATTGTGTAGATTAAGGTTAACTTACCTATGCTTAGGTCCAAACTACTGAGGGACTTTTGGCGTGGATAGATCAGTGATTAGATGGATTGTGGCCAGTAAATTAAGGCAAGATCCTGGCTAGTTATAGACTGATTAAAATTGATGGAACTTCCATATTTCCATTCATAATAAAGATGTAGTTAGTTCTGTCTATATAAAAAGTAAAAGTAAACCTTAATTCAGTTGCAGGACACATTTTTAATTATCTCACAAGAATTCCAATAATATCCTGACACTTGAGTTTCATCCTTAGGAAATGAGTAGTCTACTTTACTTCACCTCCTCTTCCTAATCAAAGTCCTTTCTATCCGAAGTTATTAAATAGTATTCCTTTATTATAAAAGGTAACAGGAAATTAAATAAAACCTGGGCAGTTTTAAAAAAAATTAAATGGGTAACCTCCGTTTTTTATTGATCAATCAATAAAATTCAATTTGGACAAAACGCACGAATTCGATGCATCGATTAGGGGAAGTTTGGCTAATTGATCTTGTCCAGGATGACATTCCCTTAGGGAAGCATGTTCATGTAGTAGGGGAAATTTATGATTGCTAATTGGTTAGTACAGCAAATTGTAGCCAGTAAACATAATACCCACAAGCGTAGTATCCAGTATATGGAATTCTTTGCGCGGCTTATAACTGAATAATCCTCTTTAGAAGGACTACAAGATATCGTGCCCGGCCTATACCTGGATAAAATATAGTCTTGAACTTCCCAACGATAAATATAGAACATACACGAGTATCCTGCCGGATTAGGTACAAACTGTAGTAATAATTTAATAAAATTAATGATCAATAACTATCAATCTGTAACTACCAAGACTAATTACACGAATTCCGGATGCAGGGACGAACTCACGAGAATATTAATAAAAACATGTTATTTTGACCCTGAACACGGTCCCTCCCGGAAGGAAGATAATTGGGAAATTATAATCAAATTATTTCAACTCTCTTGAGAAAATAGTTAACCCCTCTTCTCTCTTAATTCTTATACCTTTTGTACCAAGAGAACACGCACGGCTTGGCTTAACTTTATTACGTTTTTACTACCTCGTATCCTTCAGCTTAAGCCTTCCTCTAACAACAACCTTCCCTTGTTCAACATTAGCTGCAAATTTTGGGCTAAAATGTAGCAAAAATAATAATTGTAAGAGTAGCACCTGGATAAGAGAGACAGTGTTTTTACCTGTGTCTCTTATTATATCATTCTGGAATAAAATAGCGAGGGATCTGTCTCTAGAAAAAGTGCTTTTATTTAGTTAAATAAATATGACATTTTAAGAGTTTTTAAACGCTTAGAAAAAAGTATTAAAGTTAGTTACAATTTTCATGCGCTTTTTATTTTACCTCTTAAATAATAAACTGTTCTCCTATTTCGCAATAAAGTGAATAAAAAAGCTTTTAAAAGTTAGTTCCTTTTTAAATTTACATTATTTAGAATGCCACGGATTGTATACAATTCTTGGCTAGTTTTTTTGGCCTGTAAAAGCAACATTAAACGGAGGTTCCTGAATACTTATTCTTGATGTACGTAGAAACAGTTCAGTTAAATGTAATGATGAAAGACTTGTGCAGAGATCAAGTGGGTTTTTGCCCTAAAACTGAGTGAGCATTACTAGGCTTTTAAGGTAACCATTTGGGGTTTCTGTTCGGTTTAGTTATTGGAGCTTATAGTAACTGTGTATGAGTGGACTCTTCTTTATGGAAGTTTGTTAGGTTCAGATAAAGAGCTATGGAAATATTTTGAAAGACAGAGTGGGTTTCAAACAGCGGTTGACTCGGCTGAAGTTAGGTAGTAAAGTGCTTTCACTTTTTTGGCTTTAACCCAACAAATATTCAGTAAAAGCCAAAAGCTCTTTCCTGAGAATCCCGTTGGCTCCTCCAACGCTGCTGGATCAGCTATCTTATTTCCTGTTTTAATTCTACTCCAGAATTAACGTTTACAATTCAAAACCACTTGGAAAAACTTTATGGCTACCGGAGAGGAAATATTAAAGCAGATTGGGACTTAAAACGGGAAATACTGTAAAACAACCCGGTTTTTAAACTGAAACTACTGCCAATATTTATAATGCAGGGAGTAACTTATATCATTTATAATAATTAATAATACAGGGAAGGGAGGGAAGTAGATTTACAGACGAGATTAAACTTACCAAGAAAAACAAAATGAAGGGGACTACAAGAGAGATTGATTTCTTTATAATTGATGTTGATAACACTATTGCAGCCTCGAATTTGATGCCTGGATTAATTAATCTTCTTATTTCCGCTTCCATTTAATGCAATGTTATAAAGGTGAGATGGGGATTATTCTCGTGAGTTAGTTAGTTAGTGAAAAACAGCTAGTGAGTTTGTTATTCGGTTAGCTTGTGAGCTGGCTGAAGTACAAGTATTAATAATAACTCGGGAAATAATTGACTGACAAGAACAGACAAAAGTACCTGAGAGTACCTCATCAGTGTCATTCGACTGTCAGCGTGTCAGCCTTGTCACAGGGAAATAAAATTGGATATATTCAGATAACTCGTGCGTACTAAGATCATAGTAACAACAGTAGTAGTAGCAGTAGTAGTGTAGTAGTAGTAGTAGTAGTAGTAGCAGTAGTAGTAGTAACAACAGTAGTAGTAGTAGTAATAGTAATAGTAATAGTAATAGTAATAGTAGTAGTAGTAGTAGTAGTAGTAGTAGTAGTAGTAATGGTAGTAATAGTAGCATTAGCCGTCACTAAGCCTTGTTAGCAACCTTTTCCCATGCTTTCTTCAGTACTACCTGTTACTTTATAACTTCGGGCTGACATATATCCTCGTTTATACAGCATATTTGTGGGATCATCATAAGTAAACCCATTGCTGCCGGCATTATTATGTAGTTAGAGACGTCTCACGTTTCTATCTTCTATACTCTATAAAAATAAATGGCAGCAACTTTTTTGTTACCGCAGAATTATTGGGAGAAAATCAATAAGCTTCTTTCATAACTAAAATGTACTTGGCTGACTCATCGTGGCTGGAGTTTTGAGGTCATTAACGACTAGTGGGTTGGTATTGTATGACTGGTTTTATATTCTGCAAGTGAAAGTTATTAGTTGCAGACAGAATCTTGTAGTTTATTAGTAGTACACAGTCAGTAGTTAGTGGACAGAAATGGGTACGATTCCTGGTCAGTTTATTATATAAATTTAGTGATGAAGGGTGTGTGTGTTTGCTTAATTGAACCACGTATTTTATTATTTAGTTATAAGTGCCTTTTTATAATGAAAATAGCTATGCTAGAATATTAGAAATGCATTATTAAATAAATATTATTATTATGGTCATTGTTTCCCTTGAATAACATTTAATTTTTTCCATTCATGTGTATCATCAATTCATCCCTCAGTAGTAAATACGAAGAAGGTATTTCGGTATTTACTTACGTATTAAGGGATAAGTATTTAAACTCATTTGCTTGAAATGGATATAATGGATTAAGTGGAAAACTGTTCGAAGGAATAGGGATAGGGATATTAGATGCAAAAACCACGGATAAAATGGTGAAGTTGTATGAAATCTTGATGGGTTCTGACTGAAGGTTCCTCTGAACGAACCTGCTAACCCTGGGATTTATCTCGTGTGTTATATAAATAATATTATTAATATGTATATTTTGATATTGACAAAGTGGAGAGGATGAGAGGTGACAGGTTCATTTGGTAACGCAACCTTCCTTCCTCATCTGCTTTTGACAGGTAGACAAAAAAGGGATTCTATTTCGATTTATTGATAACTAGACAGGATTTGCTATCCCAAATTTAAAGACTTTTTAAGCCAGGAAAGTTTGGGTAAATGGGAGTGGAAGGAAATGGCTGCAGTTTTAAGGAGTAACGGATGTTATGGAATTGAAGCCTGTCTTTTTAATACAATAGTTTCCACTTTCTATACTATCCTTATTTAACTAAATATACTAAAATTGATTAAACTGGAATTTTGAGGATATTTCACAGATTTAGATGGATAAGTTTACCCTTCTGATATTTGTCTTTAAACATTTTCTGTGGAGCTAAACTTGTGAAAGCAATGCTAATTTTTTCAAATGTCTTATTTAAATATTTCTAATAAATATAAATGTAAGCCCCGATTTTTAATGGTTTACACACACGGATAAAATTGTTGTTTCTTTGTACAGAAAATGTGCAAAGTCTGCGTAGTGTTTTCCACCCTGTTTATAAGTGAAATCAAAGACCTCTATTTACATTCCAAATGCAAGTGGGCACTTACATTATGTAACTATTATTATTCTGTATTATTATGATTATAAATGTAACTTTCACTGCGTAGAGGCTGAATGGCGTTCATGATGTTGATGTTGTAGATAACTGAAGGTAGATTGGGTAAAAGCTGCTATTTAATAGTGCATCAATCATAGGTTCAGGCTGCAATAACATGCCAATGAGAACTCCAATATCGATGTCATACGACTCTTCATTTTTTATTATAATGTTGACCACGAGAATGGAGGTTGAAATAGTATAGTGATTAGGCTGAAGAGTTGTTCTTTAAGGGATTTTAAACACGCATAAAGATTACAAGGGCGGCTTGTTACCAAGATGGGCTTACTGTAGTGCTACATGAGTTCAGTTTAGTTAGGAAACATATAAAAATCAATACAAAGTACAACAAACTGTTACTGCAACTACTACTACTACTACTACTACTACTACTACTTACTACTACTACTACTTCTACCACTATGTACCACTACTACTACTACTATTACTACTACTATACTACTACTACTACTACTACTACTACTACTACGTAGACTACTACTACGTAGACTACTACTACTGCTACTACTACTACTACTACTACTACTACTACTTGACCACTATGATGACTACAACTACAATGTACTTCATTTACGACAGAACTGCCCACAAATAAGATAAATGATCCACGAAAGGAAGGAAATAAGGGAGAAAAGAGTTATAAAAACTTTATGATAACGAACAACCAAATAAAATCCAGGTAACAGCCAAACAATGTAATGAAGGTGGTGATTTTTCATCGAGTAGTTGTTCGATCTGCCTTTTGATAATAAAATCTCGCGTTTTATGCTCCAAGTAATAAAGCGGAGAACTGCATAGGAGGACTGGCTAAATGAGTTGTTATTATTGACATTTTTTATCTCCCTGTTCTATCTACTAATCGACATAAAGGGAACATTTTTAGTGATTTCTTGTTTTATCTTCTTTGTATTGTAAATAATAGATTTACTGTCTCTGTGCGTGTCTGCTGTTGTATTCTAATAAAGAAGTGAGTTTCTTAACAGGAAATGAAATTCGGGTTCTTTTGAAACGAAATAATAAAATATTACTGCAGTTTTTCCCATTCTTTATCCATTCTTTAGCAGGGCGTAACTTTTATTTCCTTGCTTTTATTCAGAAATAACTTATTGTATTTCCTGTTATAATTATCCCTGCAACTATTTTCACATAAATAATTCCCCCTACCTTCCAGATTAAAAAGTAAAGGTTGGCTATTACTCGTTTCACTGATTAATTCTTAGAATATATTTTATACTCGACAGAATTAGAAAACTACCTCTCTTTCCATGGTACAGAAATCTGTATAACATGTCAAAATCACTGAACTTTCCATTTCACTCTATCCCGTTTTTAATTAGAGTGCGTGTTTATGGTTCTTTTTTACTCTTCCTCTGACTAATTGCACTTACCTTCACCTTTGTCATTTTGAAACCTTACTCTAGCTAAGGGATTTTTTAAATTGTTAAAACTACAGCTTGTTACTTTTCTATAGAATCGCCCATTAGAAGAATAGAATGGATTTATGTAGAAGTGTTGAGTTCTAATGTTGAAGGGAAAGACACAACCATCAGAGAAAGAGAGATAAGATAAGAGAAAACTGAGAACGCAGTGTATTCCAATTTGTGAAGGTGACGTTGGCAAATCTACTACTTTATTTTGTTTCTTGCAATCTCGTTGCCTTTTATTTTATCGTATTGCATTATTACTACTGCCACCTCGAATCCTAATACATTCCTTTCTAGACAAGGACAGAATAACAATTTGTAAAGGAACTTCCCGTGGAGATAAAACATCTCGTGTATACGCAGTTTCATTCATAGCGGTTGTAATGGTAGCAGAGATCTTAGCAGTTGTAGCAGTATAAGCAATACAAGTAATATTTACTATTCCAGTATAAATGGTAGCAGTCAAAGTAAAAGTAGTACAAGGAGTTGTAGTAGTAGCAGTAGTGGTAGTAGTAGTAGTAGTAGTAGTAGTGGTAGTAGTAGTAGTAGTAGTAGTAGTGGTTGTAGTAGTAGTAGTACTATTATAGCTTAATATGAGTAATAGTAGAATATGTAGTAGTAGTACTTGAAAGGTGTCTCTGACACGTTTACAAATTCAAACGACTCAATAGGAGGAGGTGGATATTTGTTGCAAGATTTTCATTAGTTTTTTCCCTCTATTTGCAACAACAAATCCAGTAAATTGTTAATTGTGTTCATCTTAGGACACTTTTTCCAAATTGCAGTCTCAATTCTCCGTTCCTTATTCAAAGACGTTTTTCTGGGTTAAGTTATGTAATGCAAGTTTTAAATTAACTTAGGCTAGTCCTAAAGGAAAGTCGGGATAGGCAGGCCATTTATTTGCTGTTAAATCGACTGTTACAAATTAAAATCAATGGTTAATAAAAAAGCTCACGAAGGCAGTATATTTTATGGTCTTACGTTCAATACCTATCCAGTATTATTTAGTAGCTAAAAGCTTCCCTACTCTATCTACCAATCCCTCATTTCACGAGTACTGTTCTTAAACTGTACTAAAAATAAAATCCTGCACTCTATTATCCCTTTTGCAGTTTTTATGGACAGTTTTTCCACAGGCGGTGGCTGATGACGAGTGATTTCCTAAGTCGTTAAACTAGCCAGGAAATTAGAGTACCTTCAATCCAGTTCCTACATTGGATTGGGTAGTATTTCTTTCCATGTACAGTAATAAAATAACAATCCAATCCCCTTTAAACATCCCAATTTAATGCTGACTTTTTTTATCAAACCAATCTAATATTTTGGTATTTGATGTTACAGGGCAAAATAAACACTAAATTATATATTATTATTAGGATTTCCACGTACCAAAACTATTCTTAAAGATGAACGCAACCGAATATGCTAATGAGACGACGTATTTGGAGATTTAGATTAGAAACCCTATTAACTTTCCCAATTACCTTTAAAACCTCTACCTAATGATTATCATCCAGTTATCTAGCACGCAATTTTACACGTCCATTGTACAGAATACAATAGTTGAGTCAGTCAGTTTTTACTTTAAAGATTTTAGTTCCATATTTATAAAAAAAACATGCCAAGATAAGAGATTAGGGCTGAAGGATGATTTTATAACCGTAATTAAATACATTTTAAAATAAATAATTTTCCAACGTAGATAGATGTCACTTGGTCTGGTGTTCTCGACAAAGATAATTTAAAAGTTGTAGAAATGTACATCAACTTTTGACGGAAATGTTGATATTATTTTTTGATGTTAATAAAACTTGTAAACTCTCCAGAACGACCAACAAAGATAAAAAGTAAGGGGATTCCTTATATCTTTCGTCCTTTGTAATTTCGTAGTCATCTACCACTGACTGCAGTTAAAGTTACTACTACTCAAGCTTTCCACACGGAATGCTAATCTCCGAATGGTAAAAATATGTCTAAAGGTCACGATCCATGCCTCCCTCCTCCCATTTATTTATTTTACGGTATTACCTAAGCCTTTATTATGTAAATATGCATGCATAGGTTGTAAGTAACAGCCAGCAACATCCAATAGTTTAACCTTTTTGTATAAATGTTTAAGTCGCGATGAGGAGAAAGTTGTACGTGTTTTCCCCGTGTCTGTTACTGTTACTTTTTACTGTAACTTTTTGGTGGGTTTTACCTTGACACAATTAAAATAATGAAACATCAGTAGCAGCTTTTACTCATGGGAGATTTAGTCCAGCTTATTTATTCTTATGTAAGTAAAAAATAGAGGGATGGATGTGCTGAGTAAAATAGTTTTAACTTGGGGCATATACGTGCAAAAGTAGTTGAATGGAAATTACAATGAAAAAAAGTAATCAGGGAAGTTACTATTGGTAAATATTGCAACTTTTTTGTACGTTTTTTCCCTGGAACTTGATACAACTATAAAGTTAAACTGAGAGGAATATGCTAATTTTTTTCTAGCCCTCAGATTAACTTTTGAGGTGGGTAATTTGTAGCGACAACGATTTTAACTTTAGTGATGCATTTACCGTCAGGAAAAAGTAATAAGTTTGAATCGGAGTAGAAGGAGCATAAAAAACTGTACGGAGAAAGCTGAGCGTTAGAAATTCTAGTTCATTTTAAATGTGACAATGAAGGACTGTGGATAGGAAGGGTTCCATTTATTAGAAGAAAGGTTCTGGTTGAACATTATGGAGACTCAGGTAGCTGGGTTAAAGGTCCCTTGAGAGTAATAAATTCCCGTATCAAATCAGTCCTCTGACTTTCCTCACTCTCTAGAGACTTTCACCACCTTCTGCTACCTTTAGTATTACGTAAGGATTCTGCAAGTGAGTAACTTTTATTTCCATGTGCAACTGCCTCACTTTCTGGGTTAAAAAGATATCACTACTACTGCGGAATAGTTTTCTATTGCTGCAAGCACAGCAATGATCATGATCGGGTAACTTTAGTTGGTGCAGTTAGTTGCTTGAATAGAGAGCTTTCTAGAGTGAACTGGTGTTAAGGACAGATCATCAAAATCAATATGGGGATATGCGTCTTTGGATAGGGAATGAAAAATAGAGACTGCATCCTTGAAAATAGGTTTATCATAAGGATTATTTCCTGTATTCCATGTCAGAGGAAAGAGAAAGTGATGAAAACTTTACGACGGATTGACTCCTGGAATTTGTAAATTGGAATCGTTGAATACAGTTTCAGTGCTACGACTACTTCTACTACTTCTACTACTACTACTACTACTACTACTACTACTACTTCTATTACTACAACTGTACTAACTATTTATTGTTCTATTACTTCTGTCACTGGCCCTGCTACTATTACTACATGATCTGCTGTTGCTTTTATTAAAACTGTCAATGAAATGATGAGCTTTATTGGGATATTTCTCAGAAAACCTAATATTAGATCCTTTTCAATAAAGAATTCGAGGTGTCAATATTAATACTGCAATACGATAAAATAAAAGAACGAGATTGCAAAAATAGCAACAGAAAAGAGTAGATTTGCCAACGTCACCTTTACAAATAGGGATCCACTAGGCATTCTCTGTTTTCTGCTCTCATATCTCTCTTCTTTTATTTCTCTGCTGTTTGTGTCTTTCCTTTCAAAGCTGGAATTCAACAATTTCAGCCATTCAAATAAGCTCTTCTTTACAAATCCATCACTAGGATGTGTTCTTATGGGTGATCCTAAAGAAAAGAAACATGCTCTAGATTTATAAACAACTTTTTTAACACGTCTTATATCGAATTTCTTTACTATTATTATTAATGCACTGTATAACCTAACCTAGTGTATGACCTTCTCAATTTTTACTGCAGTCTCCCTCAATAAATATAATGACTAATTATCCTTTTTAGCATAATATAAATGCAGCATTTACGATTTTAATCCCCCCTGTGGAAGTATAGTGATAAATTATTAAATGGAAAATCCCTTAGCCAGAATATGATGGCTAACTTTATTTTTTAAACAAGCGAAGCCCAGGTCGGAGACATTATTCCACGAATTAAAGCCGGATATACAGGTTCTTATAACACAATTGCTGAAAGATTTTTCTGAATAAACTAAGTTCTAAATTTTGACATCGTATCCAGAAAATATTGAGAATTTGTTTTATATTCAACAATATAGGTACACTTTCCATTTTATAGATTTGAGGACTGTGAGACTGTCAATGATAACGCATGTATCCAGTCTTCCTATGCAGCTCTCCGCTTTACTTTTACTACCTTTTAGGGTTACTTTTAGGGTGTAAACCAGAGATATTATTATCAAAGCCTAGATCAACCAACTAGTCGATGAAAATTCACTACCATTACTTTCATTAATCGCAGTGCAGATCTGATTATCGTCTGGTTAGGTTTGAAGTTACGAAACCTCAGGAATAAATAAGGACCTTTTAAACCCGATATAAACAGAGTGCAGCCGGTTGGTTTTTCAAGGGGCTACGAAAAGTTGTAGAGTTTGGAATAAAATCATTCCGCACACAATTTTAATATTTTGAAGGTTTTCCAAAAAACTCAACGTTTTTAACGGATATCCTAGAAACTTCAAAGGTACTATAGCTAGGGCTTTGGGGATTGTTAATATCAACGTTAATATGGAATTACAATGGGCTCTATGGTGCTACTTACGGTACATTACTCGGGATGGGTTTTTATTTAGGGGTAGCTGTATTACTACTAACCATTTACGGTAACTTGGTTGAGTAACTCAACTCGGCTACAAAGGGCTATTTTTAGCCTGTCTAAGGCTTATGTAACCACGGCGTCCGTGTGTCCGTCTGTCCGTGGGTCTGTCTGGGTCCACG
>JAQFZX010003030.1:0-14723 GCA_034682405.1 Hydroisotoma schaefferi | reverse complement strand
GTGTCTTTCGAAACTGTAATCGTACTCGCTTTGCCGTCAATTTTGCTTGCCGTTTATTCCCCATTTTAAAATACGTAAACTGTAATTGACAAAAGAATTAAGTATCTTTTCTCTTTAACACGAAACCTACACGTTTTTGAAGTAGTTTAGAATAATAGTTGGAAATGACATGATTTAAAAATTAAGAGATAGTAAAAACGTACTTTCTTCTGTCGAGGATTTCCTTATTTCTGAAAGCAAAGACGTAAATGATGTTTGACGGGCGGCGTAGAAAGGTCCGTGTATTTTGATGTTGACACTGGGTCAGTGGGTACTTGATTTATTTCACAAGTTTTGGAATGGAAAGTAGTTCGCTTGAAATATTTTACAGAAAGTTAGCAATAATGCGGGAAGAGGCTTTTTTCGATGCAAACAAATCGCAGCGACTACTTAGATTTAACTTTGCATATTTTTAAATGACTGCTTTTATCTTAGTTCATTGAATTTAGAAACTAAACAAGGATTAGCTAGGATTTGATATTCTTAACTTCTGATAAGCCTTTGGACGGTCAATTTCGAAAGATAGAGTTGTCGTTGCTAAGTGGGTCGACAAGCATTTTTTTCGGAAGATTTGCTCAGTTGGGGTGCATGTTACGCATTTCATGCTTGAATGAATGCATACTCCATTGGATGTGTGAGATGCTCTTGGAAGCCGAATTTTCAATTGAGCTTCTTAAGTCAGAAATATTTCAATGAAAATGTCCGTTGGTAAGGAGTAAATCGATATTTTTAATTTCAAAATCGATTTGTGACCTTATGCGACCCTAATTAAAAAACGTGCTCCCAAGAGCACCTCAAGCAGATCGGCCCCAGTCTAAAAAACTTAAAAGCTACTACCTAGAACTACTAGTACACCTGAAAATCTTCCTCGAAATTAACATGTATTTCCCTATCCCCTTGACAAAGTTGAACAGGACTCTTAATGGGGTCACCCCGCCACCGTATGCAGGTTCCTGCAGCGACCATGCAGAACGGTGCTGGTACTGTTTCCACAATTTTAAACTCTACAGCTCGCATTCTTCCTCGAGCAACGAAGACATCACCCTCGTGAATTGGTCGGGTTGTCTCGAAGTAAGGTTTCAAATAGACTTCAAACAAGTTTCCAGTGACGGAGGGGGGTTAGAACCCAAAGTTTCAAAAGATTTCTTATCATTTCCTTGTTTTTTCACAAGTTGGGTGGTTGGACCCCTTCAAATCCTTCAACTGTGTCGTCCATTGGATTAACGTACACTCGTGTTCCGTGCTGTACATCCGGGCATGACTGAATAGACACGACGTCTCCTAACCGAACCCTTAAGTTGTTCCTCACCACACGATTCATCATTATCTTGTCGTTGGGGCACTTATCATCAGACAATTCAATACACACCGTTTCTCTGCGATGCTTTCCTTTCAAAAGTACTGTGTCTCCACGAAAGATATCCAGTTCATCCATTTTGGTTTGTTCAAAACAAAAACCAATTCAATTACACTACCCAACAACACATATAAAGTTCTTCTAATCATTCCCATTACCTGAGACAATACCACAACTGGGTAAGCCTTTACCAACTGTCCTAAACGAAACCGCATCAAAATCTCCGATTTTGCTCAAACTTGCAATATAGCATCCGCAGCGTACATAAAACATGGGGCTAATTTTTCAAAGCTGCACCATGCACCACACCCACTCTGCTTAGAGATAAATAAAACTTTCAAAAACTTGCATGCATGCATGCATGAAGTGTGTTAGAGATACGTAAAAGATGCCCATTTAAGCCCCCCTCAACATATAAAACTCTTACCACTGAGCCGGATTTTTTTTCAAAAATGTAAAATTTTGGGGTGTAACGCATGGTACCTTTGAGAATTTTTAAAAAATTGGGCTGGAAGCGTCGTGTATTCCATTGCAAGCGTTTCACATTCCGTTCACCAACAGCTTTCCAAAAATGTAATTTTCGAGTACACGACGATGCCAGCCCATTTTCAAAAAAATCTTTCAAAATCAGGGGGTGTGGTTGAGAAACAGGATCGTACATAAACTCAGGGCCTTGATGACATTTCCAACGTCTGCACCCCGCTGATAAGCGTCGTTTTGAAACTTATCCGATGAATTTCGGAAAAGTTTCAAATAAATTCTACATAATTTTACTAGGTCAGTAAAAATAATTTTGAAGCGCTGAGACCTAGCGCGCTGCTAGCACGGTTAGTCGCAGTGTCGTATGTCAATTTTGAAACTTCACCGATAAATTCGAAAAATATGTCAAATTAGTAGCGCATAAATAGCCAAATATAATTAAAGTAATTTCAAACCGATCGCATAATATCCCAAGCGTTTACAGCTCGCAGCGTCATATGTCAATTTTGAAACTTCACCGATAAATTCGAAAAATATGTCAAATTAGTAGCGCATAAATAGCCAAATATAGTTAAAGTAATTTCAAACCGATCGCATAATATCCCAAGCGTTTACAGCTCGCAGCGTCATATGTCAATTTTGAAACTTCACTGATAAATTCCAAAAATATGTCAAATTAGTAGCGCATTAATAGCCAAATATTATTAAAGTAATTTCAAACCGATCGCATAATATCCCAAGCGTTTACAGCTCGCAGCGTCGTATGTAAATTTTGAAACTTAACTGAAAAATTCGGGAAATATGTCAAATGAGTAGCAAATAAATAGCCGGATTAAATATAAGTAGTTTAAAAATTATCAGATAACATCCCAAGCGTTTATAGCCCGCAGCGTCGTATGTAAATTTTAATACTTCATCCACAATGTATTAAATCGGTACTGAATTGAGAGTGAGAAAGTAGTATCCCCCTACATTCAGACTTTTTGGTACTGTCCCCACTTCCCCTGTGGGGGGTATGCAGCGTTTCTGCTTAACCAGAGAATTCGAATATGTGATACAACTTTAAAATCAAATTATTTTTCCTAGCGAATCGATTACTCAGGTCGCCAGGTCAAGGCCCGCCCTTAACGGCCCTGTCTGATATGAAAATGCTGGCCGCGAACGCGACTTTCTCCTGTCTCAAGATTTATATGACTTTGCCCCATTTGGTACATTTCAGGAAGTCTTACCCAACTGAATTATCATCCGCAGGAGATTCCTCAACGATAAGCCTGTTGCGTTTGTCAGCTACTTCTGTTGGTTTTATCTTTTTTGGATCGTGTGGGTCCTCGTCCAACTCTTCAAGGCATCGCTTCGTCATTACTATCTACTTAATTAAAACGGTTATCGATGATACTGGAACGTTTAATTATAAATTTTCTTATCGAAAACGACGGATAAGATAAGCAGAAACGCGAAGTTTATTTCCGAGAGAAAATTGTCGAGAGTTGTTGCTCCGAAAGGAAGAATGAAAAGAATGAGAAGTTTTTTAGGGTTTTCAGGTTGTCTTGTCACCAAGGCATTGCTCCCAACCTCTTCAATATTGATTTATTTTATTCTTATGATACAATACAAGGCTTATCAAATGAAATATCAATTATAACATTTACATTACTATTATGCTCGAGTCCCACCTGCTCCGCTTCCACCAACTTTGTTATGTTATGCAGAACATAACTTTTACACCAAGATTTTTTGTTTGCTAATTATTGTTTTGTAAAGTTAAAAGTGATACAGTACACTACACTAGCCAGCCTAAGAAAAGCACAACTACGTGAGTTACGGTAAACAATAACATGAATATTTTATAACTCAAAGGTTTCTTAAAGTAATTAGTTAACTACAAAAATTTTGTGAGGGGTTTAAACTACAATAGTACAGATTATATTTACGCATTTGCGTTTGGTCAACTCATATAATAATTCACTATCCACTCAGTCTTTTCATAGTTTGACAAATAGATTCGCCAAGCAATAACACACACTCGCTAGTAGTTTCAAAATGATGGGTCAAATCCTACACAACTAGCTATTCAATTGGGGTAGGTTACAGTCAGTAAAAGTAAAATATTAAATATGCTTTACTTACTTTTTATCAATGAATACGAAAATGAAAACAGTAATGCTTAAAACAAATCAAAGATAAAACGAACGAGAAAAAGTGGTTATACATTTGCAAAAATCCACTGATCAATTAAGAGTTACTGTATTTCTGTGAATGTACGTTTTTTTCATTCTAATCAAGATGCTTTCAAAATTGTACTCAATTTTTTAGGAAAAGAACAATGGGGCAATGATCAGAGCCAAGAACGCCTGGTCTCATGGTGTTTTCGCACAATGAATCTTTAAGTTTCTGCGAGATGAGGAAGTAGTCAAGTCGCCATCCGATGTTCTTCTCTCGAGCATTGTGCATGTAACTCCAGAACGTGTAGGATTTTGTCTGATCAGGGTACAATGTACGAAATGAGTCAATCAAGGATGTTTCTTCAAGGAGAAGGGTCATTCCTTCCCGTTCTTCCTTTGTGAATCCAGCGGTCTTATCGTTCGTTTTAGGATTGGCCAAGTCTAATAAAATCAGTACGAAAGTTTTAATACAAATGAGCTACGGTACAAAAAAGCTCAAGCGTATCGCTTCCGCCTAAAATACATACCGATTTCTTCGTGGGCTACGTTCAAATCGCCTGTCACAATAACGGACTTTTTCTTCTCCAACTCCTGAATATAGCTTTTAAAGAGCCGATCGAAATGTCCTCGGACGCCGTTGATTACCTTAGGTGGGTATCCTTTAGGATAGTCGTCGGTCTTTTCTGCTCGTCCACTATTTGGGACATCTGTTAAGAAATAGACAAGCTCACAGTTTAAAAAAATACATTGCTAACAACAGATTTGTAAAATAACGAAAATGCGAAAATATTTACAAGCATTAATGAGGTAAAAATTGTCGTATTCCAAAGTGATGAGTCTTCCTTCTTCGTTAAATTCTTCTTTTGCTTTTTTGTCCTCGGATGAATCGGAGCCTTCGATTGGAAATCCATTGTTTACATGCTTGGGTTCAGTTTTAGAAAATACTGCGACTCCAGAATGACCCGGGGCTTCATTATTGTAAGCCCAGTACTGATGAGGATACCCTTCGATTCGGGATAACTCCTGTGGTTTCGTTTTCTCACTGCATTTTACCTCATTCAAGCACATGATGTCGGGATCCTCTTTCACCAAATACTCCATTCCGTTTTTCTGTTAACAAATAATTAATTTTGACATTATAAACATTCAACATTTTCCCTCAGTATTAAAAGCTAGCTTTTTCCAAAAGTTCAAGTTCTATTGTACCTTGATCCAAGCTCTGACTCCACCGATGTTCCAACAAGAAATTTTAAAATTCCAATCATCACCCTTGGACGACTTCTTGGTACAACTGAAATCAATTTTTGAATAGTCTGTCTCCGTTTTGTTTTTCGGTCCAGACTTATCATGATCCACCTCTGCGTCCCCATTGGTATTAGACACAGCAGACTTCTTGCTTTTCAGCTTGTCATCAGAATCAGATCCACTTTCACTGTCCTTGTCTTCCTTTTCGTCTTTAGACTCTCGAGTTCCATTCTTTTTACCTGGAGCCGTTTCTTCCTCATCTGAATCTTCTGAAGATAAAATAAATTAGCAAAGTTACTAAACTGAAACAAATATTACAAAAAGTACAGTATATTACTCCTTCCCAATAGTCGTCTCTTTACCTTTCGGCTTAGACTGAACGTTTTGTTTCTTAGTTGCAGCCTTCTGCCCTTCATCACTGTCCATAGCTTCTTCATCCTCTGAATCTTCTTTGTATGACTTGGATTTAGCAGCAGGTCGTCCCCTTCCCTTACGTTCTACTGGGGATGAGCTACCCTTCTTCCCAGCCCCTTCGGCATCAGACTCCTCTGAAATGTCATCTTCCGACTCTTTTTTCTTCATCTCCTTACTTTTGGGCTTGAGGTCAACCTTTAGCTTCTTTGTAGCAGGCTTCCTCTCCTCCTCACTAGCTTCTTCATCATCTTCGGAAACTTCTTTGTACGACTTGGATTTAGCAGCAGGTCGTCCCCTTCCTTTCCGCTCCACCGGAGCAGATTTACCTTTCTTCCTGGCCCCTCTCCCTCCTTCCAAATCAGACTCTTCTGAAATGTCATCTTCAGAATCTTTTTTCTTGGTTTCCTTACCTTTAGACTTAGCCTCAACCTTCTGCTTCTTTGGGGAAGGCTTCCGATCTTCCTCACTATCGACGACATCGTCTTCCTCCGAATCATCTTTGTACGTTGGTTTGGCAGGTCGTCCCCTTCCCTTCCGCTCTGCTGGAGATGAGGTGCCTTTCTTCGGTACAGGCCGCTTCTTTTCCTTTTCCTCATCTTCAGACCCACTTTCACTATCCTTGTCTTCTTCCTTGTCATCACTTTTCTTAGCTCCAGCCTTCTTTGGAGTTCCTTCCTTATCCGACTCTCCAGAAACATCCTCCTCGGAAACCTCTTTCTTCTCCTTAGGTTTTGATTTAGGCTCAACCTTCTGCTTTTTAGCTGCAGGCTTCACTTCCTCCTCACTATCAACAACTTCCTCCTCTTCTGAATCTTCCTTATAAGATTTTGACTTTGCTGCTCTTCCTGCCCTCCGCTCTACCGGCCCCGGAGCGGCTTTCTTGGGTGTCCCTCTTCCAGCTGTGGGTGGTCGCTTCTTGAAGATGTTTGAGGTCTTTTTCTTACCATACTCACTACCAGAACTATCAGCCTCTGATGCACTACCATCTTCATCCGAAAAGGCAGCCCCTCTTGATCTATTTGCTGGTGCTTTCTTCCCATTTTTAGCAACTGCACCACGCCCCCGACCTTTCTTAGGACTTGCAGATTTCCTCGGAGCTCTGCCCCTCCCTCTCCCCTTAGCTGTAGCCTTGGCCGGTGTTTTCTTCTTCTTCTTCTTTCCATACTCACTACCAGAGCTTTCACCATCGTACTCCGATACTGATTCAGATTTCTCTGAAATCGAATCCGATATCTCGGCACCTGAGAAATCCTTGTCCTTCGGATCAACAACCAACTTTCCGACCTCTTTTTCAGACTCCCCTTCCGAATCCGATGGCTCTCGATAACTCTTTTTAGCCTTCTCCCTGCCCACACGTGCCTTCGCTTTCTCAATAGCCTTAGACTTGGCATCAAGCTTGGTATCCGCCTCAACAGAACCTTCAGATTCCTTCCTTGTCCTTCCCATTTTAAAATCCAACTGCTGCCCTTTCACCACCTTAAATAAAAAACCATAACCAACATTAAACCTCTGCACTTTCACCCAATAAACAAAACCATAAATACCGGCGTCCATATCTTGCTCTCACCTTATCAAAAACCCTCGACTTATCGACCCCTTTCTTAATGTCAAAACGACTGTACTTCCTGTGCAAAACGGTCCAAACCTTTGTCTCCTTTTTTATAAAATCCCTAGCGACTCTCTCCCACCAAACGTCCCTCGATAAGCCTAATAACAATACCCTTCCAAAAGTAAACACTTTCCGGTCTCCAAAAAACAGCCTGGAATCTTCCTCCTTAGACACTACTTTTACCACTCTTGATAAGCACAACCTTGGCTTATCTTTACCTTATCTTGGAATCGGTTATCTTACTTTATTACCAAAAAAACGGAGGTAAAAGTCCGAGAGAAGAGGAATGAATGATGATGATGATGTGATGCTAAGGATGGTTTTGAGGGAAAAGGCATGGCGCTCCTTCAAGTTGACCAATCCGGAAGGAAATATCCTCCTTTCCCTCCGCATCTTTATTTTGACTTTTACAACCAATAATTCCACAAACTTCACATCACCCTTCACCCCAAAATACCATAATTCTTCTACTTTCCACATTTTTTTTTTACATCTTTTCGATAAGATGTTATCCATTTTAATGATAAGGAGGTTTTGACAGAATTATGAAGAAAAATATATTATTTAATATCACGCATTTTTAGAAAAGGCGTGACTCCTTTCTCAGTATAACTAGAAAGAAAGGAATAGGAACATTTAGGCAGGGTGGTGCTGTGCCGGTGGAATGCATTTTTGGAGGAATTGACTTGCTAAATTAGCTAAATGTGTCATTTTTGTCACTTTTTTTGGAGTTTTGACGAGGCATAATAATTAGGGATTATAGAAAGTGGATTTCATGGCCTGGACGGTGGAAACAGTAGTTAAGAAAATGGGTATTTATCGTTGGAAACTGAAGGACTTGGGTCGAGCAGTTGTCTTCTTCGTTATCCTTTGTCTAGTTAGTTTGAACTACTTGAATAAAAAGAGTAGCAGGTCGAATGAGATTTATAAAGCTTTAGGAAGTCGGAAAGTTGTCAATCTTGTGCAGCCGTTTGAGGAAACGTTTCTTATAAATGTTTGGCACAGAAGTGGTCCTCTTGTTCCGGTACGACTTTCCTTTTTTACGCTTATCTTTTAGGATTATTGGCAGATAAGTAACTTATGGGATGGATTTGGACAGGTTGAAGGAGACAACGAAATATTTCTAGTCATTGCAGTCACCAGCTCGCCAGAGAATGATCACAGGAGGAATATCATTAGATCAAGTTGGATGAAAATGATTCCCACGAGGCAGATCATCATGGTATTCTTTACTGGAAGGCCTAAATCTGGAGATATGACGGTAAAAAAAAAGAACAAAATATATTAATTTAACATTTAAGGATATCTATGTTTCAATTTCGGGAAATAATATGGTTTTTTATGTAAATAGAAACTTCAACTGGAGTCGAATATATATGGAGACATAATTGTGGACGACTTTGATGAAAATTATTACGCTTTGGCTGGAAAGAGTCTGAGAATTTTGAAGTGGTTCTACCAATCCAAACCGGAAGCGAAGTTTTTGATAAAAACGGATGACGATGTTTTTATCAATATAAATAACCTCATTAAACATCTAGAATTCAAAGCTACACAGATATGGTCACAGCAGCATTCTACTGCTCTGAATTACATGGGCGGAGTTGTCTTTTCTGGAAGGGCACCCCATACATTTAACGTTTGGTCAAAGTGGTACGTCCCACCGGATCTTTGGGAATTGCAAAAACATGAAATCGAAGCTATTACTAAAGGACCTTACAAGCAGTCCGGCTATCCGGACTATTTAGAGGGGAATTTCTATGTCATTTCGGGTCATACAGTTCCGCTCTTGCTTAATACTAGTGTCCAGTTACCATTGTTTCATCTGGAAGATGTGTATTTAAGTGGGTTTGTTGCATCGGAAATACTAAATATTAAACTGCAAACTGTACCCAGTATCTTTACTGATAGTGCGGCTTGGCCTTGGTTTAATTATCGATATCAGAAAATTTTTGTAAACCCTCAAAATATTATTGCCTATCATTGTGATAATAGTGTGGAGATTATTCAGACTCTTTATGAGGATTCTTGAGTATATTATAAGAATTCGGATGTTTTTACACTTATGTTTTTAACTGTAAATATTCAGTAACGAACCGTTCAGAAGGAAAACGATCTCAAAAGTCACTGATCCAGTACATGATGTAATTTTTACCAAGTATTTGATAGTTAGTGGTAAATTTAATTAGACTTTCCTATGCAGTTCTGTCAGGATTCTAATAATTACATGATAATAAAGTAATTTTTCGAGTACAGTAACAAATATAATAAAATTCATTTCGATAACAATTTTAAAACTAAACGTTGCCCACATATTATATTACCACGCTAAGTAAGTGGGTACGATTGACGGTATAAAAACTTATGAAACTACTCTAAACTAGCATCAAGTTGTAAAAAGTAATTTACGCAAAGGAGGGAGGTTACTCAAAAATTATTCCGTAGTCCTCCAAAGCATCTTGAATTCCATTTGCAGCCAGACGTTGGGGAGGCTTGAAGGAAAATCCTAGTGCAGTTTTCTTCGTATAGAACTTTATGGGTAGCTGTAAGTAAGCAATCGTAAAATTAGTTAGTAAGGCTTAATTAAATTAACATTTTGGGGAAACTTATGTACGCTGCTGTTCAGAATTACCGTGTGAACTGGGTTCCGCGATATAATACCATCCCCCTTGTATAGTTTAAACTTCGGAGGCTCATTAACACGGAATTTTGGGAGGAGAGGAGCTGCTTCCGGTTCTACTTGCTCCCTCAAAGTTTCTTCTGTAGACGAGAACGATGAGTCAAAGCAGGAAAGGTTTAGGGTTTCAATACTATTCTCGGAAAACCTCGAAACATCACCAAAAGGACCAGGTATAGGGGCGCTGGCCAGCGAATACTGCGAGCTCTTTTCCGAAGGGGTGTACCACA
Source organism: Hydroisotoma schaefferi (assembly GCA_034682405.1). NCBI lineage: Eukaryota > Metazoa > Arthropoda > Collembola > Entomobryomorpha > Isotomidae > Hydroisotoma > Hydroisotoma schaefferi. The sequence goes on along the minus strand of JAQFZX010003030.1, from coordinate 4,510 downwards.
TTGTGCTATCCACAGAAGAATTGCCCAAGTTAAGTGATAGGATGGGTGTTCTCACTAATTAGAAATAAGAGCAAGAGAGTAATTTAACCGTAAATACTTCCAAACCTTGAATATTGCCAATAAACTACGCAATGTTCCTTACATTGTTCTGCAACAACTGCTTTCCACCAACGCTGAATACTTTTCGCGGACGAGTGAACGAGAAAAGCTTCGAATTTCCGTATCCCTTTCCAACTCTTTTCATTCATGAACAACATGGAATTGGAAACCTTGATTGGGGTTGTAGCAAATGAAAATACTGCCTCAACGAATCGGAGATTAGAATTTTCATAGTTGTCTCCACTAAAGTGTCTTATAGTTTTTGGGAATTCTTTGAGGAACTTGTCATGCTTAACCCTAGTGAAGGAATAATAGAATATTAACTAAGTATCCTCAAAATCCAATACTTTATCATCGCAATCGCAATGCCTGATGCCTACCTGATTGGATAACCATTGCCCGCAATTCGAATAACATCCACGATACCACAAGAATACAATTGATTTTTCACCACCTCCGGATAGATACTGCCCTCCGATAAATCCATATTTGGTCTGATACATCTTATAAAATGTAAATCTTGGTCTTCCTGAGTAAGATGGTTGACTAGTTCATCTACTGAAGATTTAAAACGCATTAAGATAGTTTTCCCCTTGTCGTTCTTGTTTGATTTCGGTGTTTTAGTGGAGTCTTCTTGGGGATTAAAATTACTGAAGAGACATCTCACAAAACTATTTTTACTAGACTGAAATAGCTCCGCAAATTCAGGAGGAACCTGTTAAAAATTCATCAAACACATTATAATCGTAATAGCTCTTACAATACAATATGCTAATGCTAGTGTCGGCAAATATAATACGCTTACATAATCCTTATTCTTATCCAGCATTCCCTTCATTCCGTAAACTACGTCAGTTGCATAGTGGCGAATAATAAAAGGGCACTCCTCTTCATGAAGTCTTCCTGGTCTAGTCACAATATAAAAACAGCCGATGTTTATTTTAAATCCATCAATTACGTTGGAATAAATAAAATAACATGAAGCACTGAAGCACGCTTACGATATGAATTTGTCAGTTTTGGAAGCCGATATAAAGCGTTCAAAGACATCCTTGTCGTCTCTAGAACGCTTCGACAAACACTCCTACAAAATTCACCCATTAAATTGTTTTTATGAAGACCAAACTAACAATAAATAATATTATATCGCAAGTAAATAATTTTAGAATTGCATACTTCATTAAGAATGGTAAAAACATGGGAATGCAGCTCATCGATGCGTTGAATTAGATCACTTTGCACTCTGTTCAGTTCGGATGGTTCTTGAAAAGGTATATCTGAAGCCTGAAGATGAGCCTGTTCCAAGAAGTAATTCTTCAGAGCTGAAACGTGAACTTGTTGCAATCTCTCATTAGCGTAATTGATGCACATTTGTTCAAGGTGATTGGGTTCTAAATTCTCGAAGCCATATAAATCCAACAGGGACAGCTTTTTCTCCACAGATTCACCTGAAAAGTCTTTAAAAACGGCTCGATACGATGATGCTTGGTGAGATTGATCTCGATCTTGACTAGATTTGAGTAACGAGTTTAATGTAAACAGAACAAAGCTGAAGACTTTGTCATACAAAGTTGTATAAAATGCTTGTAGCCGATCGTCACATTCGGAGTATTTCTCACAAGGTTTTCGGAATATGCTGGGACGCTTGAGGTTTCCTGGCAATCCAATTATTAAAATTCAAACCCTCTGAAATCAAAATTAGGTTACGTAAAACGTTATGTATTCCATTACCAGCCGTTATCTTCCGTGCTACAAATGCATCTCTCAAAGATGCTTCGGCGATTCCTAACATCCCAGCTGCAGTTCCGAGGGGAACAGGATCAACAACAGTGAATTCACTAGCGGATTTCCCAAAATAAAGTTCATCCTCTTCTTCTTCGTCCTCTGAATCTTTCTCCAGTTCGAAGTCTACCGTAATGAGGTGCATTATCGCAAAAATAACACCGAAAACTTGTCGAAATTCATCTGTTAACTCAAACACATCGATTGCATTGCACAGCCCGTCAAATTCTTGAAGATCGCTCGTTTTTATTCCTTCAATAAGATACACGGGGAAGACCTCAAAAGCTTTACTAAGGTCCACGTCAGAGCATATCTTTTTCAGTCTTTCCGTTTCTGTTCCTTTGAGCAACTATCCAATTAAATAAATTTAACAGCCCATTATTAACTGATTAAGCACGACATTTAGATCAAAGCTGACGATCCTGATCTTACATAGTAAAAAATATGAAAATTCCTTTCCATAGATGAGCATTTTGATACTCTGTGTTTTTCTAAAAGGTAAGTCTTAACTTCTGCTCCTACTATACGATTTTGATCACTATACTTAAGTTCAACTAAGCGTCCAAATCTGCTGCTATTGGGGTTGACCCGTGTGCTTGCATTTCCAAACGACTCCAATATCACTGTGGCATAATAAATCTACAGATAATCGCAAACCATTATTAAACTTATTTCTATCCCACTATCATTTTTTTCAACAAAATATTCCTAATAAAAACCTCCGTACTTTTTTCTCCAGACTGCTGATTATCATATTATTATTGCTTGTAGCTAAATCCAAATTCATTTCCGTCAGAAAGCGTATTAAATTCTGAGTGCAGGTCGTTTTTCCAGCTCCAGAATCCCCTGAAATTGAAGTACAATTTTACATAAAACGCCCCCGTTTCCCTCTTTCCCTTCTCTTCAATTCGCAATTCCAATGAATTACCCGAGACAACAATAACCTGGCCATTATTAATTGTAACAAGATTTTGAAGGCTTCGCAGTCCAACAGAATACACATGCGGAGGTAACCTTTCCCTCGCTGCTGTTGTCCCCTCGTCTTCTAAATTACTCCGATACTCCTTCATAGATCCCAAGTCATCAAGCAAAAGTTTCGAGTTACCGGAACAAGGATTCAAAGACAGAAGAACAGGTCCCGCATAAGTGTAGTACTGACTAGAACAGAACCGTTCCACTAGGCAATTTAGAACTGCAAGAATTAAAAACAAAAGGTTTAAATATTGAATTTATTACTCCCAATATCTCAGCAATTCTGTCACCCAGTATCTTTACCATTATCCAAAGAAATCTCATCCAAGCGGGTCAAGTCCTCCGTATTCCTGTACTGCTCGATAACCTCTTTCGAAGGTGTTTTAAACTCAGCAGCCTTACTTCTGTTCGACCGGATAACCACAACGGGTGTGGTGGGCACTGGAGTGTTATCATTCTGATTCTCATCTCCAATTACTTCAATTACTGCATTTTCAACATACAAATCCCCGTTTTTCTTCCCTGCAACTGCATCATCTTCATCATTGTCTTCATCTCCAGGTTTATATCGAAACCGATCCAACCATCCTGACCTAAATCGCTCTTTGTTCAGCAACGCTTTCTCTACATTAATGAAGTTTCAAATTCACGTTTTAGCAAACAGAGGTAACGAATTTCTGATAAGTTCTTATCCAAACCGTGCTTAGCTTACCGTCGTTATTATCATTACTTTCCGAGTCCATTTCCACCAAAGCAACCTCAACTTCTACTTCGATTCCAACTAAAAGCAGAGCTTGATCTTGATCCTAATTAGATTCCAAACTTCAAGTTTTATTTACAAAAAAAAACGTCATTGTTTTTGGTACAAATTCCTCCACCTTGCTCACGCTCACGCTCACAAAACAGTAGTCAGAAATAATTAGAGATTACAGCTCCGTAACAACAGACACTCCATTATTTCGCTTCAATAAAAAAAAAGTAATCGAAATCGTTCGATAAAAAAAATGATTACTTTTATTGAATTTTAATTAAAAAATTAACGGAAAGCACGCGACTAAAGAGAGGACGACCGTTACATTCATTTAAAGCTTTTGGATTGTTTTCCCGCCAAACCCGTTTCTTTAGTCGAATCGATTGACAAAGAAAAATCTTACTCCCATTCGGGGCTAACCGATCCTGTCCAAAATCCCGATTTCAATAAAAAGTAAGTTTTAGTCAAATTCGGGTTAATTTCGGTAAAATAAACGCTTTTAGTTTGTAAAAGTTCCATTATAAAATTCTAAAAAAGCAAGAAAGTTTCCAAAATGAAATGAGCATTTGAAAACATAGGAAATATAGGAATAGCATAGATTCGGCATAATTTATCCATGTTGAAGTAAAAGTAAAGTGCAGCAAGGAAGGAATCGGGCTATTTGGGTTTGTAGCTGTGTGGCCGATTGACAACTGCAGCCAAGGTACCTTTCTTTGCCATTCATATTTAACTGTCTCTCTCTTTGTCCAATCTTATATACTTTATGCAAAAATGCAAATGAAAGAGTAGTAGTTAGTAGTAGTAGTAGTAAGTAGTCGTAGTAGTAGTAGTAGTAGTAGTAGTAGTAGTAGTAGTAGTAGTAGTAATAATAGTAGTTGTAGTAGTAGTAGTAGTAGTAGTAATAGT
>JAQFZX010003029.1:0-14724 GCA_034682405.1 Hydroisotoma schaefferi | reverse complement strand
TTAGCAAATTGTATATGACCCATTTTTGCACTTTGTTTGCTAAAGTTAATGTATTCAGAAGGTTTATATATTGCTGAAGTGTACTAAACGAGTGCGAGATGTAATAGAGGATGTAGAATAATGAGATTTGGTGTTAATTAATTGATGGATGATGGTGATGATGATAAGTTTATGGTTTTATGTTTCAGAGAACGGGTTGCCTCGTCGACTCCGAACGGCCTACACCAACACCCAGTTACTAGAGCTAGAGAAGGAATTCCATTTTAACAAGTACCTTTGTCGACCTCGAAGGATCGAAATCGCGGCCTCCCTTGACCTCTCCGAAAGACAGGTCAACCTTACTTACTATATAAGTATCTTTACATGTAATACAACCGATAAGCCTTATCTTATCTTACCGTTCTAACAGGTCAAAGTATGGTTCCAAAACCGCCGGATGAAGCACAAGAGACAGACCTTAAGTAAAGGTTCCGAAGACGGGGACAAACTATCTGACAAATCCCCGGGTAAAACGGCCACTTCGAAGGACGACGCATCCTCCTGCGGAACCACACCCCCTTCCAAGTCCTCCTCCTCCTCAACAACCACCACTGAACTCTCAGAAGATAAAAAGAGTTGTCAAAGTTGTGATCTCGTGACCCCCTCGTCCCCCGAGAAGCTTCTAACCAACTCCTCCACCTCCCACGGGGGGAATACCCGGGTAAATGCCACAAGCAAAGCTTCCAAATCCTCCAACAAGTCCACACCCACCACAGCAGTTGTGACCACACCCCCTGACCCTTCACCTGATAACAACAACTCCTCCTTCTACAAGGACAACAACTCATCCCAAATCCTCCTCCAACAGTTGGAATGCCCCCCCTTCCCGAAACTAGAATCCGGTCTAGACCACCCCCCCTTGACTACCATGACAATGAGCAATAATAAAGCCAAGGGGCCCAAGTCCTCCCCTTTGTATGACAATAACAGCCGCCCACCCCCAAATACCTTCGACCTTAAGGACACTAAAGAGCACATCCTTCCTTCCTCCAAGTACAACAAGTGTACTGTTTCAGGGCTGACCTCAACAATGTCCAAGTTGAGTTCGGGTCCTGGGAAGAAGAAGCAGTCCTCGACCACACCCACAAACACTCTACTAACTAATAGCAATAATTCCCCGTACGAATACACGAATCATGCTAACAGTCCCCTGTCCCGTGGGAGTGGTTACGGGGGAGGTGCGAGTAATAATATGGTTGGCGGAGTAGTCCTAAGCAGCCCTTCCAAGTACTCTCTCCATGAACAACAGCGATATCCCCCCAACGGCCTAACCCACGCTGCCTACCAACAAATAACCCCGAAAGCGTCCATGGATCCTGGGACAGATCCGGTCCCCTCTCGATCAAGATACTCCTCCCGTGGGGGGTACAATAACTCCTCGTCGTCGTCATCGAATCCACCCGGGTATTGCGGTTATCCTTCCTCTTCTTCCACCGCTGGAGCTAATCCTTATCCGAATCCTTCAACTGGAGATGGGGCTTATTATGCGGACAGTTCTGGAGGATACGGTACAAATTCCAGGGAGAGTTATGGAACGGTTCCTCCAGCATCTACCACCGCCCAAGTACCCAACAATGGGATGTCGTACGCTGAGTACAACGCTTATGGAAATAGTCCCTACGTCCTTAGTTCCAGTTCCAGCGCCTCTTCTAGTCCGTACTACCCGGGGACGGGTAATATGGTCTCTTACCCTCAGAACGCTGCGGCAAGTGGCTCTCATCCCAACAGCGTCTACTCTACCTCGCAGTCTTACCCCGTTAGTAATAATTCATCTACGGCCTACGACGCTGCTGCTTCTGAAGCTTTCTACCCAACCCACCAGCAACAACAAGGGGGTGAATACTTTGACGAAGGTTATCATCATCATGGTCATCATCAAGGTCATGCTTATCATCAAGCGGGGGGACATCATTCAGAGGCCGGGGAGGGTTATCCTCATCAAGCGTACGCTGCGGCTGGAAATGCTGCTGCTTCTGGCGTGACTGGTGGAACTACTACAACGGGATACTTTGAGTCTAATTCGCATCATTCGGACAACTCTTCTTCAGCCGACTTGAACTTTCTAGCAAGTATATCTAATGACTATGCCCCCGAGTATTATCAACTTAGCTAAGACCACACCCACCCAATGTATACTTTATCTTTTTAAACATACCAAACTCACTAAAAGGCCGTTGGAGACACCCCTACAGGGTTAATGCTTAAGACATCTTGTAACGAATAGCTTTAACTTAGGCTAATTTAATCCATGGAATTGTATGTAGCTTTTAAAAGGATTGTACATTTAATAAGGGATAATTATGGCTGTAACTTTTTACTATCTTATAGCACGAGTTGCTACAGAACTTGATGTGAATGGAAATTGAGTTTTTTTGATTAATGGAAATGGAACACTTTCTGCGGAAGAAAGGTTTTTAATTCTCTGCAAAGCAAGAATGACCCTATTTCCTGTTTTATTACTCAGGGAAACTACTTCCAGTTATTGGAATACCTTGAAAGTTAAACACAAAAAGGTCCATGTATGTTCACTGGTAGCCAATTAATTTTTATTTGCGATAGCGTGACTTAATCCGGACTCCACTCGCATTGCAATAAATTCTGATAAAATGCAAATATTAATTGGAGTAATTATAATACTCTGCTTTGTCGCTTTATAATATAACGATTCTGAAGAATTGTTATTATTATTTATACAGGATAAATAGAACTGTACACTGTGTATAAAATAGAATAAGAGGATTAATAATAATTAATTTAAATACAATGCTACTAAACCAAGAAATACGTATGGACATAAACATGGGTTGAGTTTCATTCAATCAAAACTGCAAAATATTGTAAAAAGTCGCATTTTGAGAACAATCAATGGAAAATAAATATACGTATTCCTACCGTAAAATAAAATTCTGAAACCTATTTATTTTTATTGTTAAATTTTCGTCATGTTAAAATGTGGAGTTATCATTTATTAAAACGGACGAATGGTTTATTGTATTATTGAAGTAGATATGGTTGAAGGTTCAGGCCAACGTTAGGTCACAGTTCATAAACAATTGGCAGTTTCCCGTCGTAAACGTAAATAAACGTAAGGTTAAACGGGCATACTGCATTTTACTAAATAGTCAAAAGTTCTATTACAGTCAAAATTAGCAATAGAACGCGGGTCGTTCTATTAGAAGTTTAACGGTATTGAAGACACTTTGTTTGTGTTATTAACAGGAGGATCACGACACATTAAAGTGGTGTTCCTAACTGCATAAAAAGTAGTTGAAAGCTGCATTCATTTTAATAAAAGGGGTCGTCATTCATGATATCAAGCCCATTTGTTTGTCATTATTTATGCCATGCAATATTATTATAGGCGAGATGTAACTTTCTACTACCCGGATTAATAAGAAACTACCAGATTGATTGTGAAAGAACTGATAGCGTCTCTTTACAGCTTATGCAGGAGTTTCCTTTGGAGTTGGGAAATGTTATTTTAGAAGTAGTTGAGTTCCCAGTAAGATAGAGAGAGCACTCCATCCTGCAGCCACTTATTTACCTTTCCTTTCCTACATCAACATCTTTTTATTATTAATTATTCCGTAGCAAACCATGAAATAATAATAATAACCCTGCTATAAAAAAATGCATTTATTTAACTGTTACTTGTAATAGTAAACTTGTGTTAGAATAGTAAGAATGCCTGGTCTGGTAATGAGTATTTTTCAATTAGATAAAGCTGGCAGAATTAATATGACAAATGGGGGTGGGGCTCGCGTTTTTGTCTGTTCGATTTTGTCTGAAAAACATCATCAACAAACTCTAAGTTTGTAATTTGATTTGAGAGATTTGGACTGGAGCCTGTTTAAGGTTGTTTCCAGTACCAGGGATAGTTAAAGATGTACAACGTATCGTCCCAAACAACTGGAGGTGGACAATTAATTACCTTTAGGTAAATGACTATGCACACCTCCTCTGAAATCTACTCCGGGTTGAGCGCTGTAGTTGACTGAAATCCCTCAGATTTGTTACAAATATATTGATAATGTCCCGAGCGATGTTCTTGAATTTGAACACCTTTATTTATTAAATCTACCTTTGCTTCTCAAGAGTGGGAAAACTGGATTAGTTGATGACTATCACATATTATTATATCATTGTCACTCCAATAAATCATTGAATTGAATTGAATTGAATTGATCCTTGTTAGGGCTAATTGTACCATTTATTTCTTACTCGTAATCGTAATACAGAAACAGTGTGTAACCTAGTATTCCTCAAACAAATCAATTTACTAATTATTTGCATTTATGAGCTCGGACGCTAGCTATTTTCTGCCGATATTGATATTACTCTGTTCGGTTGGAAAATGCGAAGAAGGATCTATTTATAGAAATACTGCATGCATGACGGACGGAATTGCTTCGAATGTTGTTACTTTAGTTGCATAAACTTCTCTAACAGTTTCTACGTTTGTTAGAATGCACAATAATTAATTACCCTTACCATATATCTAGCAACATTTAATTCCATGTTTTTTTCTGCAAGGGTGCATTTGTTTTACTTTGGTTGTGGTTATCATGTCAGTGGGAAAGGAATATTCTAAGAATGAATGAATGAATGAATATTCCCAGAGGTAGCCATAGCACAAGGAAATAAACTTTTAAACAAAGATGATTTCCTAAAACTGAAATACGGACATTTTTCCTCCACCCACCCAGGATCGAAATGCTTCCATCAAAATTCCAAGACTTGTGCACTTTTTGTTAAAACGGAAGGGATTACACAAATTATAAAAAATGAAACTAGCAAAAAAGGACATAATACTTCTAGTCTGCCAGGGAATCATTCAAGTAAGACTTCCTATCATTTTGGACCTCAATTAAAACCAATCTAACACTTCCGGACTAGTTTTACTTTACGGGGAACACGGATAATGAAATAAAAAGCTTCATCACTTTCTATTCCAAGGGGCTTCTAATATTTGGCCTGTTCCTGGAATACGCAGCCTTCGCCTCGGACCGGAAGTGGAACAAAGTCCTCAGTGGGGAATCCAAATTTAGCCTCCCATCGAATAAAAAGTCGAGCTACTTCTGGAACCAACCCATGTTTCACTTGGAACAATACGGGGATGAAAAAGCGCTCCTTCATCGAAGTACGATCTTCGAGACCATCTTCATGGGCTATTTGGTCTTTGTATTCGCTACGATCGTGGTCCACCAGTCTCTACTAGTTTTTTGGGGACGCATTCGCAAACAATGGCTCAACAAGCTTGGGGTCAGGGGTCATATCTACTTAATCCTTGTCCATATGCCGCGGCATATGTACTAAAAATGATGTTTTGAAGCATGTTTAACATAGCATGTGGCTTAATTAACGAGGGCGGAGTATATGCAAGATTTTAAAGGTAACTTTAAACTCGATAGATACTACTCGGCTATATCATAGCTGGATTCCTGTTCATGGCAGTGGTGGCCCTGCAATCGAGCTCCATAAACGAAGCCACGAGTAACCTTATCGAAGTTCATAAACTCCTGTACGCCAAACTGCCAGTGAAGAGCCAGAACTACGAGACAATCCCAACTTCTGACCTGAATAATCTAATCTTGCTAAAAGACATTGAAGGGGTTTGCATCAAGTCCTCCGCCCTAATGGCTGTCAGTGTCAGGTTCAAATTCCCTGAAAAACTTCTGGACCGGATCAAACTCTCAAATAAGGAGGAGCTGGATGCTAGTTGGCTCATTGATCTTGGATTTTGTCAAAAGGATACGCTCAAAGTTGAAGCTTTGGTGAGTTGGAGATGAAATATTCTGAGGAAATACCCTAAATTCTTACTAAATCCTACTAATCTCTCTCTAAGGTATGTGCTCTGGTTGCTGGTGTCGTTTGCTGGTTAGTCCCGTGCTTCGAACTCCATTGGCCGACCACCGAGGATGACGATCACGATGGTCATTCTGTTGCAGCGAGTAGTAAAAAACATCTTGGTCCGGGGATTGGGCCTGCTATACTCGAGTCGGTGACTTCCTTCGGGAACGTTATGGGGATTGACTCTGATGTAGAACTCAACTCACCATCTCTTGAAGAATCATCCATAATTATTGCCAAATAACTATTTACTTGGGCTACAAAATTAAATTAAAATGAGGTGGTAGTGGCCGAGTTAAACACTTGTAAAGTATTGATTGATTGTAAGGAGGGTAGTTTTGGCGTTGGCGATGGTGTTATTTGGTCACCCTGAGAGCTCTGTCGGCAAGACTCAAGACTCTTGAAGAGTTGTTCATCAATAGTTTGGCCACGGTTGTTATTGGATTTATAGTCATTCTTCTTAGATACGACATTCCCTACTGTATCACAGCCCTAGTCAAATGATCGATCACTTTTTTTCAACCATTCTTTGCCAAATGTACCTCTAAAGTGTACAAAACCTCTGCCAACCAACCTAGCCTAGTAGCTAGTGTCCAACCTTCATGATACGCAGATATGTATAAACTTTTAGTGATCAAAATAGCTTAAATCCCAGCAACATCATCCTTCCCTTTCAACTGTAGCAAATACCGAATGCATATAGTTCCAAATATTTTAATTGCAACTCCAGAAACTATGTTTTCCAATTCCACCCAGAACTTTATAAAAACCAATTTTTTCCAATTTGGAACCAACTCCCTGCATTAATAGAAACCTATTGAGTTCCTGTGAGAGAAAAAGCTTGTGAAAAAGGTCCCCCTAAATAAAATAGATATAAAAGTTAGGATGATTGTTGTTGTTGGTGCGGCGGAAATAGGTTGGGACCCGTGTGATCCATCAGTTGCGATGACAAGGGCCGTTAGTTGCTAGCTTACACCCTCATTTAACTACAATATTCACACTCTTCAAACTCCAACAACCATTCTCCTTAACACTGCAGAAAAAACGGCCCAACAACACTACAAAATAGAAACGAATCCATCATTTGCTCATCTCATTCTCCATAGGAGGAAGAAGAATTACAATCCAGCCAGACATTTTCCCTTCAATCTCTCCTGGCCTAGGTCGGGACTTTACAAAAAAGCAACAATCATCCACATTATTACAAAACTAGGGTCACAAGACTAATACAAATGCATTCACCGGATTATTACGATGAAATTAGGAGTTCTTATGGAGGTTAGTATTAGCTTGAGTGGAATGTATTCTTTAGTGGGAATTAATGGGGAAGGATACAACTCCGGAGGGTTAAAAACTATTTATTGGGTTACCGGCCAAGCCATATCCGTATATTTGAAATTGGGCCATGATCTTAATGTCTATCTAACTCGTGCATAAATTACCGTACGACCTATAATACTTGAGCTAACGTTTCATCCGCTTGACTGACATCTTCTTCAGCAATGGCACGAACGATAACAAAAGCTCCTTCTGCATAATAAAAGCCCAGCGACCACGAACAACATTATAACAAATCCTGATAAAAAAACTTATAAAAATGCGGAATTTATCATTTAGAACCTCGGTCGGTAAGCGCTCTTAAAGTGCAACCCTGCTAGATCCGCGCTCTTCAAGTACAACCCTGCTAGATCCGCGCTCTTTAAGTACAACCCTGCTAGATCCGCGCTCTTCAAGTACAACCTCGCTAGATCCGCGCTCTTCAAGTGCAACCCCGCTATATCCGCACTCTACAAGTAGAACCTCGCTCTTCAAGCCCAACCCTGCCAGATCCGCGCTCTTCAAGTACAACCCCGCTATATCCGCACTCTACAAGTAGAACCTCGCTCTTCAAGTACAACCCCGCTAGATCTGTGCTCTTCAAAAAATGTGACATTCTCCAGAGTTAGAACCTCGCTAGATCTGCGCTCTTGTTGTTGCCTATACTCATTCAGCATACCACGCGCCTTATACACAAATGCCATCCTACTATATTGATACGGATAAGCGTTAGAGTTCTGGGGATTTGTATTTAATTTCAGTGTCAATCCTTGTCTATTATTTTCATTGGGGCCCCTGTCTTCTTGGGAGGAGGACGACAAGAGCGGTGATCCGTCTTCCGACTGTCAACCTTATACACATTCTATCCAACATATATTCCACAATACATGGGACATCTGCCTCACTCTTCCACTACCAACAAATAAATACAGTCTCTCTCTCTCTCTCTCTCTCTCACATAATTCTCTGTACAACTCTCAGAAAAATAGCAGCCGAACAATACGGTCCAAATAAAATTAGGAAAAAATAAAACTCCATGCAATGAAGAAAGTACGGGATTCTGATCAGGACCTCGTGCGTGCGTATAAACTCAGCTCAGCTTCAATGCTTTTAACCAACTATTTTCTATTAAAATGTGGATATTCTCTATTCCTTCTGCAGTTTTAAAATGTAGAATAAATGAAATTACGGCTGAAAATCCGAGACGAACAAGTGTATTACAATTACTCAAAGCTTTGCTGAAGAATGAGCGTTTAAAACTAAATCCATTTGACTTATGCTGTTAATTTCTACTATTATTACATTAAACCCTATTTACGGATAATACTGTCCTTACTTTTGGACAGAAATATTAAATCCGTTGGAACTAAATGAGTAAAGGATCCTTCAATGGGAATAAAAGATGATGAATGGGATATTCTAGTGAGATGTGCAAACAATTTAATTCATCTGTCAAGACGAATGTCCAGCCCCAACAAACCCCTAACTTTCCATAAATCCCGAAATCATCTCTCCATCTTTCATTTAGTCACCAATAAAATCATACTTACAATCAAGTATCAAAAGATAGAGTCAAGTGAGAGATATAAATAAATAAAAACAATGTTTTACAAGAGATATATATTTATTTCCCCCAAAAGTATAGAGCTAAATCTTCATTTCTAGCATTGATTACTCCTCCAACAATTACTTATACTTGTTCATTGAAACCCGTTATTGTTAGTGCAAATATATTCATTCATTCATCCCGTGTTTTATGCATCTTATTAAGATTTAGATCCAAAGCCAATTATCCTCATCCTTCTTCCGTCTGATTAATTGTGATTGTTCAGGTGAGGCAAATCTCCTCAGCCTCCTTGGGTGGTGTGTCCAGTCGACAGCATTCGGGCAGAGGTTGTCCAGGTCGCAGGCCCATTTCATTTCCACAAGATCCAGGGTATCTGATCGGTCCTCCTGGACAACACCCGGGCATCGGGGGACAAGGGTCCTCATCCCGGGCATCCCCTTTCTCATCCGGTTGGCAACAGTACATCTCCGTGTTCATGCAGTTATAAGCATCCGGAGGGATACATTGGCCAACGCATTTCTCAAAGTGGAAGGGGTTAAAGTCATTCCTGTAGGTGGTCCGGTCCGCAAACTTCGAGTCCGAGAACCGCGTCTTGTTTGTTGGTTTCATGCTCTGCCGTTTTGTGCAACATTTGGGCCAATAGTCCCCACGATAGGTTGACATGCCTTCCATAGGGGCGCAGGAGAAGGAAGGGTTGAGCTGTTTCCCTATTTGGGGCTGCTTTGCATAGTCGTATTCTCGAGGACAGTATGGGATGTAGTTTGACCTTTAAACACAAAAAGGTCATTTAGGTCATCCTCAAGTCTTAGAGATTTGGGGAGACTACCTGTAGGTAGTTAGTCCTTCCATTTTTGCGGTCGAGGGGTCAAAAGTTGACAGAGGTTTTACACTCAAAACCCGTTCGGATCGGCATCCCTGGTAGTCCACGCGGTAGGTGGAGGCTCCGTCCATTTTGGCGTCCGAGGGTTCGAACTGATTTGCCCTTCCCCATGGGGGCTTTGTGTAAGGGAGGACGGGTTTACAGGTGTAGGCCTCCCGGTAACTTGATAGTCCGTCCATTCGGGCTTCCGATGGGTCGAACACGCTCAGGGGCTTGAACGACTTGGCTCTTTCCGCACATTTCAGGTGGAACTGCTCCCTACAAACGTACAAATGCAGTTTTTTTTTAATTACTGGACTAACAAAAGGGGAAACTATTCGTGACGATACGGTAATAGACGAAGGGGATACCTACCTATAGGAGGACAATGCTTCAAATGGCATGTTAGGGGGTTCATAATGCCGGTCTGGGCGTATTGGCTGGGTCCTTTCGACAAATACTCCAACAGGACACTTGGGTAACTGCGGCTTGCAGCAGGGGACAAGGCAGCAGTCGGGTCGAGGGTGACCAACGCAGCATAATCCCTGGCCCATTCCACCCGTTCGGCTCACCTAAAAATATACAGGATAAAGACCATCAAAATCGGGACAAACGTTGCATTGCAGTTTCAGGTCGGGAGAATAAGAAAGCATAAGTTCGGACTTGTCGAGAGATTGAGGCAGAAGTTGGGCGAGTGTAGCCAGCAGATCGCCGACCACCCCCACAAGATGCGGCTGAAGACTTCCGGGAACATCGCGGAGGAGGGCACATCGTCGCATTGATGCTCATCGGAGCAGGGCACGTGTCACACATTCTGGCTCAGTTCCTTCTACAGTCTTGGAATCTGGAAATATTTAGGAAATGCTTAGCAAGATGAACGTAAAGGAGTCGGCCTTCAAAACTAATACGTGGAAGTTAGAAATTATGCTTCAGCCCTTGAAGTATTTCCCGTAAAAGTTATCGGTGGTTACCTTCCCGACCGTTTACCTGTAAACGTGGGCGTCAGACGAACAAGCTGCTTGTTTATTTAGTTTTATGTGACACTGGATCTGTAGTTGTAGACGGGGCTGTTGGCTGGGATGAAATTATAGAGATGCTTACATGCTTTTTGTGAATGCAGAAAAAGTCTGCACACTTTGCAAAACTTGTTGATGGTCATGAAGGGTTGGGAAATTGTCATGGAAACTTGTAACACGAAACTTTGTACTTTATTTCAGCATCCATTATTCCTATGCGATTTATGTTAGTTTATTTAGCTGTAGAAAAAAATATGATGCTGTTGAAAACAAAATAATAAGCTAGGGGGGATTGTTCTAAAAGTTACTTGGAGTTCGGGATGAGTTCAAAATTTAAAACAAAGAGACCGATGCCCAAGGCCCAGTCTTTTGCTAGCGTTGCAAAAATGTATGGTCAGCAGGGTCCGGCTAAACAAGGTCAAAGTAGGATGCTGCAGGTTCAAAGTCAGACTAAACCGGATCAAAGTCGGATGCTGCAGTTTCAAAGTCAGGTTAAACCGGATCAAAGTCGGATGCTGCAGGTTCAAAGTCAGGTTAAACCGGATCAAAGCCGGATGTTGCAGGTTCAAAGTCAGACTAAACCGGGTCAAAGTCGGATGCTGCAGGTTCAAAGTCAGACTAAACGGGGTCAAAGTCGGACTAAACAAGGTCAGAGTCAGACTAAACAAGGCCAAAGTAGGGTGCTGCAGGTTCAGAATCAGGCTAAACAAGGTCAAAGCCGGACTAAACAAGGTCAGAGTCAGACGCATCAAGGTCAGAGTCAGACGCATCAAGGTCAGAGTCAGACGCATCAAGGTCAGAGTCAGACGCATCAAGGTCAGAGTCTCGTAGAGCAGGGTCAAAGTCAGTCTGAACAGTTCCCAAATGAGGATGATGAGCTGCAGGATGCGGATGGGTTGGTAAATTTGGTCCAAAGTCCTTCTCAAGGAGCCAAAGACACGGTTGGTCTGGAGAAATTAGCCGAAACGCTTACAACCTCTGCATACTTCTTCCCTTTATTTTATGCCGGAGAGCGCGGTGCACTTGGCGTTTGGGAGAAACACGTACGAAATTAATCCATAAATTCTTATCCTAGTCCCCCTCTCTATGCTTACACTCTATCATATCTTCTATAAATCTTTACAGGCAGGACTGGGTCACATAAAACGCCGACTTGACGATGATCCCCGGAAAGGTCACGTAATAGAATTGGCAAACGCTGCCACAAACACGGGTAGTTGGATAAGAACCCCACGGACAGACATGGATCCTCTTCACATAACCCTCCCCCATTTGGTCCTAGTCTTGAGAAGCTTCCGAAGGAACTTTTCATTTGAGATTCTCATCCTAGACAATCGTGGAATGACCCGGAGGTTCTGCTTTGCCACTTGGTTTAACCCTTCCAACCTCAAAAAGTACAACTTCCTCTGCCATGTCCCTCTCAAACTTGAGGTAGGTTGGAATGAGGTCCAAGTGGATTTGATTGATCTCGTAAGGACCACTTATAGAACACGCTACCTGGAAACCCTTCAGATCCAGGTTTATGCCAACTGCAGGATAAAACAGGTACACCCAGACCCAAAAAATAATAATGCAAGACTATGAATTCCTAAATTTCAAGGGCTGTGTTGTTTTAATCAGATATTTTTCTGCGATGACCAAATAATGAACTGTCAGTTGACGATTCCTTCAATGCGCCAATTTGACAATGTAAAGCTCATCTCCCAGAACTACGGTCCGTTAAACCATCCCAATTTCCATGAATCGGGTCCAGTTCAGCGGAAAGCAGATACATCCCTACCTGATCCCCCGCGGGTGGTAAATCTAACCCGGCCGGAGAAAGACATCCTGACCCTCCAGCGTCTTCGTTATGACGAACTCAAGGAGAAAAACCTTCTGGATCAGTACAAACACTTTTTTGTAAAGACAATCAAGGATATTGAGACGGAGGGTGATAAGGGGGCGGCTGGGAAACTGGCTGGTGCATCCTCCAACAAAATTACTTACAACTTCAACTATGACCTAAGTCCGACTGAGAGTCAGACAGGGACGGATAACCTGATTTCCCCGGTGTCTATGAAGAATTCTAATTATTTGATGCAGATGCTTCTTCGGCAGAGTAAATCCTATCGTGAGAAACAGGTTTGTTGGGTGCTTATGCGGTTTTTATAGTTATGCAATGATTACTGTATTGTAATTGGTTGGTTTGTTTAGATTGAGAGGGACATGAATGAGTTTTATGAGGCTACAGTTGCTCCGGATGACACTGCACAGGATCAGGGTTTATATAAACCCTTGGAAACTCGACCTCCGAGTGGGAAGAAGGATCGGGAGCCTTTTTATTTTAGACCTGCCAACAGAATGCCTCCTCCGTCTAAATGAATATTAGGCAGATATCATGATAAGTTCTAAATTGGTTGTCTAAATTTATCCCTGCCTAGCACAGCTCATTTGTAATCTAAATTCCTTGTGCAAGTTTGCAAGAATAAAATTCTCTGTGAAATAAATCAAAACATTGATCAATTTCAGTGGAATTCTTTGATATTGTAAACTGATTCATCCGCTTATCTAATCCAGGCATGCATAAAATGCGTTTAGTACAGGAGCCAAAGTAATGACTTTCTGCTTGCTGCTAGCTAATATTTATTAATTAATTAATAGTTCCATTTGACCTAGAACCGCTTTGTTAATTGGAGCATTTAACTCGTCATGAATCTCTGTCACTTCTGCTTCCATCGTCGTCATATCGAACCCAACATCCATAAATCCTGGCCAACAACCCAATGCTTCCTTCGATAAGTATGAGGAAGTTGTCACTAAACTAACTTCTGGGTGACTCAAAACCAGTATCCTTTTATTGGAAAAATTAAAACCTCACTTGAAAAACATCAAGTTTCTTTTCTAAGCCTTTAAATCTTTTCTTCACAAAGATCTCCTCATTTAAACAATATTTCAGGGAATAACGTCTATCTAAATCTGCAGGGATTCTTCCAAGTATTTTCAAAATATAAAGTTAATAAAAGCAGCAGCAGCAGCAGCAGCAGCAGACTCTACTCTAAAAAGTTGGTCATAAATGTTTATATTGAAGAAGGAAGGGGGAATGTTGTGCAAACTTTTGTTGGCGAATGTCAGTCATTCAGTTAAACTTAGCCTTTTTAGAAAGTTGGAGGAAAGTTAATTAAATTTATATTTTTTCCAACCCAAACCTACCTCTCCCTTTTCATCCCCAAATAAACTTTCTTCCTGTACTTTCCCCACTTAATTCTACTTACACTTCTTTAAGAAGTTTTGCATGGAAATGCTACGCTTCAACCATATGCTCTTCAGGTGTCTAATATTATTATAGAGAAATCCCTATATTTTCCCCGATAATAATGTTGTTTCATTTCCCAATATTTTTCCAAGTAGAGCCGATCAGAAGAAACGTATGGTCTGGGCCGATATTCCTTAACTTCTACTCATCATATTTATTTTAGGCCCGACCTTATTATTATATTTTATTATATGATTAAGTAGAGAGTTGTGGTAGATGGAGAGATGTTGTATAATAATAAAGGGATAGAGGCAGGGTGAGTGTGTGTGTCTTTGGTCGGCAACTGGCTTATCCGGCCTAATCGATAATGACACTTAATTTTGATGGATTAGTTTTTCTTGTGCGGCAGAGAGACTCTTTTTTCTTCTATTATTTCATTATAATATTATTTCACTCAAGGCAACCACCCATCCTCCTCCTTCTAACTCCTACATTACATACAAATACACAAGAGTTAAAAAGCATTGGAGGAGATGGAACACAATAATAATAATATCTCGTCGGCAAGAAAGAAAAGTTACCTAGGCACAGTTACAGTTACATTGCATTGCATTTCTGAGGATAACAATAATAGGAAAGAAATAAGTCACCCAGATTCTCAACATTCTACCCTTTTTATCATGAAGGATATTTTTACCTCCAATTTACTAAATAAGTAGGGTTCCCAGTAGTACTAGTAATTGAAACGCAAGTCGTTCATTAATTCTCTGCAGAAATGTAACTGCCATAGATTAAAATTTGTTAATTGCTTTCTTAAGAGTAATAAATTAACTTGGTAATTAAT
>JAQFZX010003028.1:0-14725 GCA_034682405.1 Hydroisotoma schaefferi | reverse complement strand
TCATAAAAATCGAGTAAGAATTGGCTGAGATATGACAAATCAGAAGCATTGCGTGCGTCGCTGGACACACTATAGATTGGATGCGTGGTTACAATACGAGGGGTTGAAAAATCTCGGCAAGACGCCCGAAATTCGTGGAGACAATTTCAGAATTTTAATTTTGAAACAAATCTTTAGTCTGGGCTCGATTAAGCTAACGTTAAAGAACATGAAGAGCGTAGTTAAGGAGTCATATGTATTTTTCAAAGCTAACCCACTTGTTATCTAAACTATATGTGGATTAGGTCTAAAGGTCCGGGAATGCTTGTCTTCTCATAATTTATTTACTATTTCAGTTAGAAAGGACGAGAATGATGCTAATTAAACAAACTCTCCACAAAGACTGAACTGAACTAACACTCGTGATGATTTATTCAACGTTTTATTTCCCTTGCTCTGTTGGCTGTACGTAATATAAATCAGGTAAGGTAAAGTTGCTAGATAGCAGTAGTAGTGGAACTTCTCTTCAGAAAAAGATAACTTAGATTTCGGTTAAAACTTGTGGCAAGCAAGTCGAAGCAAGCATGCTTAGGGCGAACCTAAGTCTACCTTTTTAAAACGTTTTACAAGAATTTAAGATAGAATAATCTGCAGAAAAGAACCTCAAAGAATAAAAACTTAAGTAGCCCTGCCTGGAGCTGCAGCTCTTCTCTTCTTTTACATGCTTACTTTCTTCTGAACTTTCCCTGCTTCTGCCGATATGAATTTATTTTAGCTAAACTTTCTTTTGCAATCGATTACTGACTGATGTTTTTTATTCACTCGTATAATAGTTTTTAAAAGTACCATAGATATTTTTCATTCATCCATACTTTACTTCTGGAGTAACATAAAAAGTAAGCATAATAACTAAAAGTAAGCTCGTATACTATAGGGTAAAAAATGCGTACAGTTAGAACTTTCTTCAAAAATTAAAAACTACCCTGCACCCTCAAATTACAGCCCGGTCTACCATTCGGTTCTGGTGATAGTTGGGTTCAATTTAATTCAGTAGGGCTACTTGGGTGTTATTAGGGATGAACTGTAATACGGTGAATTATGCATGGTACTTCATACTTCACGAGATGGTTGGAAGTGTTTTATCCAATGGAAAAAAATGTAATAGGAGAAAACAACAGAAAGTGCAAACTATGGCCTAGGTAAGGAAGACGGTCGACATTTCCATATTTTATTCTCTACAGAGACCTAACACTTTAAGAAGACTAGTTCAGAGCTCAAAACTTGCTACTTTTATGCCCAAGAGAATCATATTATCTAATATGGGGACTTTGGTTGTGCAAACGATCTTTAAAATGCTTTGAAAAGAGATCTTATGAGTTTTTAGAGTGCCTTAGGACTTTTATACCACTTTCTCAAACAACCATCTCCAAAAGATCCTACTTTTTCAAGTTTCCCTTTCCATTACTTTCCCCTTCCGCTGTTCATCTTTGTTGACCTCAACGTAGTAGGCGAATCAAGTCTAGCTTAGCCTGGTTACAAGTGGCAATGAATTTGTTTAAAGTCAGACGGCAGTGTTGGTTTGGAATTTCTTTAACTTTCTGTACATCTAAAGCATGCCTGCCTTCAACCATTACCACTACCAGTTTAATCAAATATGATTTCAAAAGATAAATTCTACACCTCAAGCTATGTATACAGCGGAACTGTAGTAACATCAGTGCAGATATAGTACTGCAGTAGCATAAGATACTAGAAAACTAGCAAAGAAGGTTGTTAAGACAGGAGTTATGTCTGTATTTAACTTGCGTCGCCAGTCAGTGTCTTACATTCTGGGGAGTTAGCTGGACAGAAGCAGTGGTGTAGCAGCAGTAGGTAGATAGTCCTTTTGATGATTTTGAATCCCTTAAGAATCCAAAATAACACTGCGGAACTTGGAATGAAATAAACTGAAATCTAAAGCAAGGGAATGGGTAGGAAACTATCGCCTCCAAGAGATGTTGGCAAGGGTCACCGTTGTTTAAGATCTTTAGAGACGGCGAGGACGGTAGGGTACAACAATTTCCTCAACTACATTGAATATTCAGTTCACAAACAAGAGAAAATTGATGTGAATGCTGTTCCGGCAGCTCGGTTTCCTATCCTTGGTTATTTCTTTACCACATGTCAACTTTCTGAGAAATATGCGTTAGCCTCTTACACCAAAGCAGCAGTTCATTTTCCCTACAGTACAGATATCCTTCAGAACCCAATATTGCCATATAATCTAAATACTGCTAGTTCGAAAAATGTGTATTCGTTCAGAAACGATTGGATTACACTCTTTAGCCAAGTAAGAAAAAAAGAAATCTAAAGGAAAGGGAGTAGTGTTTATATATGAAGACGCAATCAAATGGGAGGAATCAAAAATCCAAATTGTCAAAGTGAATTTGTAAAAAGAGCCTTCCTTGAGTAAATCGCTACTGTATTCAATGGAAATAGAAGATAACTTGAGGAGTTTTCCTTTCCACATATATTTTTATTCCAAGCCCTCTCGTATGAGTATAATATATGAGCTGAGGACGTTTTAATTTTGAATCTCCAGTGTAACTGGGCGCTTGTACCTTTTCATTCGCTTGTAAGGGTATACTCTCCGAATTGGGAGTCAATTTATTGATAGTATAATTCTAGAATTGGTGGGGATATGTTTCGGAGATCATACCGTTGCGTTTACTCACTGGAAAATTAATCGCAATAGAGGTTAATGAGTTCTGCATTAGCTTTAGATATTAGTTAAATCCATAAGCCGGGCGTTTTTCTGTACTACTGAAGTTCAAACTGCTACAACATGATACATCGTCCACCCACTCTAGATAAGTTTATAAGGTGTTCACGAGCGGAATATGGAGCCCATTGAATAATCATGAAGCGTTCTACAGTCAACGGGATAGTAACCGCTATTATTACAAGCTACGATACTATACTACTGCCAACTGCACTATTGTAACAAACCAACTCGTTGCATGAATTTGGTTGAAATATGCAACCTCTGCACAAATAATTAATTACTTCCGAGCTCAACAGCTCCAACTCTACTGGAACTTAGGTGCATTAGTTAATTATGAATTGCAACTTCTCCTTCGCCCCAGTCATTCCTTTCTTCTTTTGACTGAATAAAGTTAACGACCTATTTCATGTTTGTAATTTTATTGTACAAGATGAAAGAGAGGAAAGGTCTTGATCTTGCGGCATTTTCTACTAAATGTTCTGTACTTTGTTTTGTACCACCGCACTTCTCTTAACGCCTATTTCCTTCCTTCGTATTACCTCTTCAATTTATATTCCCCTCTTACTAATACTAACATTATCATAACCAAAACCAAAACCAAGCCATCCCTTTATAGTATCTCTTCCGATGGGGATATTAGTGCGGGTATAAATTGGCCAAAAGGGACTCTCACTCTTACTACTACTGCGAAAGAATATTATTATATTTCCAGTACCACACGCCATTAGTAAAATGGCATCCAATCAATCTCAACTCCTCTTCTGTTCCAGACAATCCTAACAAACAAACAAACCTAACTGGGATAAAATTCCTACCTCAGATCCCATTTCTTATTGATCCATGTCGTAAATAAAGCTATCATTCACTGCTGGATTGAATGTAAAAAAATCGAGAACTTTTGCTTATAAGTTTGAGGATATTTTATGCATACCCTTTACCTAACTTCTATCTCGAATCTCGAATACCAATAAGCTGATCTACTAATCCATTGGATTAATCATGACCACTGTGACAGTTGTGAACGAATTGGTAGAAAACTACTAACGACTTCTTATGGCTGTTGTACAGTTTGACCTTCGACCTCAAAAGGTCAAAATGGATCAAAATTCGCATCAAACTACCTCAACTACAGTAATCCTTGACCGATTATACTCGTTATGGTGTCAAATAAAAGCTATTAACCTAGCATGTAATTGGTATTGGCCTGGAGGGGGAGTGCCCTTCAACCTTCAAAACGTCGAAACTTTGGCTCTACTGTAAATCTTAACCGATTTTGCTCATCTTGGTGTCAAATAATAGGTATTAATCTCAGTTGTACACAGTTGGGGTTCGTTTGGAGTGGGTGGGCTACTGGACCTTGAAATAGGTCAATCGTCGCTAGATTAGCCAGTGGAAACTGGCTTTGCGTGCCTGTCTCCATATCTCCAATAATTCTTTCATCCCCTAAGTACATATAAATAAATATAAATATTTTAAACTGTTTTACCAAGTAAGTTATTTGAAGAGTAGGATTCCTTAAGATTCTAGGCTGATTCCTTTACTGCATAATGTGTTGCTTATGATAATAGTCCTCTCTTCATAGTAGAATTATATTATAATTATGGATGGGAATGTTGATAAGCTGCTTTTTGCCATTTTTACATTTTTTTGTGTTTAGTTTAACTATCTAGACTAATAAGATACTCCTCTTTCTCATAAACTAATTTTTAAATTTTTCACTTATAGTAGAATTTGTTCATTTAAAATCAGTACATACAGCAGTAGCAGCAGCGTGCGTGGCTTAAGTTTTTTTTTGCTTCAATGTTGTTGATGTTTTCATAAATGTAACTCAGCACAGTATCAGTTAGCCTAGGAGATAGATATAAAAACTTTTACACAAAATAGTGTCTTTCGTTGGGTTTATTTTATTAATATCTCAACATATTTCAAACCAATAAATGGTCTTATACAGACATTTAATGACACCTTTACTGTCAATGGATGAATTTCAATTCAAACTAAACTTCCTGGTAAATTACTTACAAACTTTTCCGTCAGTCTGCCTATATCATAAACAAATACTGGCACGGGCATATGGAACCAACCTCAATAACTTTATCTAATCCATTTGCATGGAGATTGGATTGGATTGCAATTGATCGGTTAGTGTTGGGGATACTCCATCCGTTTGTATTACAAGCATTATTAAAGCACTCAATTGCCCGCTTATGTCAATGCAGTTCCAGAGAAGTTAAATAAAGTGATCATAATAATTGGAACATTCATAGTCATAAATAATACCGGCATCGCTAGGTAAGTTAGGCTCAGGTTTAGTTAGAGCATGGGATAGATGTTACTACTACCAATTCAAGCAAGTCTATGGCTACTCCAAATTTAATTTACTGCTCTAAGCAAGCAGAGCATAAGTTCTTGTTGCTTATCGATAATTATAATTATTATTTGAAGTTGTAACTCTTTCACTGACACTGTTCCAAAATTTAAATAGTTTTAGCTTTTGCACTTTTATCACTATTTGCCTTCTTTTCAATCTAATTATTTTTTTTCTAGTTATAAATCGATATTAGATTGACAATAGAAACAGCCATAAATTGCTTTTCAGAGACATGCATGAGCAGCGATGGATTTTCTTATCCACTTGAATGTTTACGCATGTCGATGACCGATCCGGGTTGTATAATAATTGATGAACAATTCAACATTCAAACTGTTTGCAAAAAAAGTAGCCAAATACTATTATACTGGTTGTCCTTTTGTGACAAAATAATCAAAGGCTACCACACAATATAGACAAAGTCTCACCAAATACGAACTAACACCGAAACGGTTTAAAGGGTTCTGTAGAGCACTTTCTAGTAACGCATTGTATGTAGCATTTAATTTAACTCCAATCCGGGATAAACTTTGTCAAAGAAGATCCTCTTACACTACACATAAACATGGAAGGATATGAGTTTCAGGGAAAATAAACAGTTTTGTTTTTGTACAAAACAAAGCTACATCATTGTATAATTGGTATTAATTTCTCATCCTACGGACTCCTATCAATTTCTTGCTTTCTAGAAAACATTATATTTATCTTTTACCTAAAATAAAGTAGAACTAAAGCAAGTCTACTTTCTCCGCTTACACTGAACGCTGACGAATTGCTTCAAAAGCCACACAGCTCATTACAAATAAGTTTAAAGTGGTAATCGTATAGTATCCTTAATTTATTGAATCAAAACCCGAACAAGACGGACAAACAAAAGAGAAAGTAGTAATAATATATTTACTTTGAAGGTAAATACCCCCACTGAATCGCCCACCCCAATTTTATTTACATTAACTCAGTTTACTTTTTCACTCTGTGCCAATCCCAACTAGCGATTTTGAAATTGAAAGAACTCTCCACTTTTTTGTATACACTTTCTTCAGACAAATGTAAAATCGTATTTCATTGCTTCTGTTAAATTCCTGTCAGTCAAGACCATCTCTCACTCAAGACTCAAGCTCCTTTAAAAGCTGGCTTTCTCTGTCTTCATGTTACATAATTTTGTCTGCCCATCAACTTTTTCCGTTCTTAGTTTAGTTCTTATACAATCTGCTTGTGTTCTACTTGAGCTGACAGAAAAGCAATTTTCTATTTGCCGAAGAAAGTTTCATAGCAGCACAGCCCACCATAATAAAGCAGCAATCTTCTTTCTGAGTATGTAATTAATTAATTACAGGGGGTATATTAGGGGTGGTTCTGCAGTAAACTTTTAAAAAGATTTATTTATTTCCCTCTAAACAGTTCAGAAAGATGGGAGTTTATGTCTAGAAAGGATTGTTCTTGTATCCGATCTACCGATTCTGATGATATAGTGAAACTTCCAAGATTTTTTAAGGGATCCTATTTTCCCGTCGTCTTCCTTCCCTGCCTTCTCCGCCAATGCCAAATGCCACCCTTTTCATACCAAATGATATCTCTGCCGAGCTGAAACACCATACATATTTGGCTCAACTACTGCTCAAACCTCGCTCAGATGGAATCATACTTCTACTGACTCAATAGCCATCCTTTCCAGTTTTCCTTTTTGGCTTCACAGCTATATGTCTCAGTACTACATCCCTGTACGCTTTCTACATCCATGTAAAAGTATAAAGGGGCAGGGAAAGCATAAGTAGAACATGGTCGTACTGGAGACTCCAGTAAGGAGCTTTGTCTGAACGGTATTTCGGTGTAGCTTCTCCGTGCAAAAGTTTGGGAACCTACTAGTCCAAGTCTGGTAACCAACCTGACGAGTATTTAACCCTTTATTCGTGTCTTGACTGCTGTGTGGGATTCATAGACGGAGACCCAGCTGTTCTCAGTTCTCCAGAGTCCAGCAAACTTTCCAGATTTTGTTTAACATCGTAGAGCATTTGACTAGCGTTATAAAATACGAGATACCCAAACTATGAGACTAAGGCAGTGGCACAGATAGACGTCTTATAAGCGTGACATCGGTTTGTTAGGATTGGGAGTAGGCGTTTTATGTAGAGCTTTGTTTTGTATGAATGGTAGGCGTAGGGGACCGTCAACCAAAAAAGGTTCTTCAATTTATACTGTATCCATGGAGTAAAAACACCTTGAGTGGACATACCAAGCGATATATCCTAAGCGGATGATTGTGTAATAGTGACTAACCATATGGCGAAGCCTAGCGGTCTTCGTATGAATATAATAATGTTAGTGATTTTCCTGCGATGCATTCCCCCAATGATTTGAAATTCGTAAAAAATATGTTGCTTTACTTTTGTTCGAAAGTAAGAAATAACAAATTATTTTTCCTGACATCCAAAATTTTAAGTACCCGCGTGGGGGTCATGTAGTATGTCAAAAATCATTTGTACACTTTAAATTGAAAGTAAAAATTGACAAATCCCTTTAAAAAATAAAAAATTTTAAGATCTGTGGGGTCTAAATATTCCAAACAAAACAGGATGAAGAAAGACGGGGTTTGTGGATGTGCTCCCACATAAAACAAAGTTTGGTCGTTTATCCATCCAAACGATGCAGTGGGTTATTGAAAGGGATAATGGATTAAGTATTCAGCCACTATCACCGAGCACTTAATCAGGCTTCAGAAAGTTTTTTAAACGATTGTGAATGTTTGCAACAGTTGAAACTGCTTTGAAACTTTTTAATGCTTCTTCTATATTTTGAAACTTCATCATAACCGTATGTTAAGAGTTAAATATTCTTATGATGCACGATGAAATTTACTGTTCTTAAATCTAGAAATTTGTATACTCTTGTACAATATTTGAAAATTTCGAAACGTTTGTGATGTTGAAACGTGAATGCTCATCCGATTAACATAAAGAGCTGTGTACACGACTGAAAGTTTTTTGAAATTTGTTTGTACGAGAATGAGTAATTGTATGCTCAGTATAGAAAAATCATGTTTTTTGCATCTAATCAGCAGTTTTTCCAAACAGTTTGGTAATTAAAGTAGCATATAACCTTAATTAGCTTATTAGGCACAATTCAAGCCTACGGCCGTTACATTATGCCCACTAGTTCAAACCCCAACTTCGCACCGAGGGACAGAAATACTATCTTAGTAAAAGAGGATGATTTAGTGAAATGTCTGCCATGCGCTTGAAAATGTTCATCACTGGGAGATAAATTGTACTCTCTACTAATGATATGATATAATGGTTACTGGCTATGACATGTTGACTGTTTCAGGCAAAAACTTTAAGGTATTGAAAAACCCGGGTACCTCTGGATAAGGGGCTTTTATAACAGGAAGGATATGGGTTTTCTTTTTAGACCATTCAGGGTGTCGCCGGTTCCACTAGACTGGATTGATACGGAGTGCAATTTTATTATTTGTTTGCTTATTGATGGATAGATTAGATAGAGTGGAGTTGGGCTAAATGCAAAAAGTTCCACCTCTCTCTGATTGAAATTGAAAGCTATTAACATTCGAACTTGCCGTTAGTATCTATTATTTTGCACTAAATGCGCCTTACTCGTAAAGGATGATGTCTGTTTGGTTGGAAGGAGTATGTAAATTTACTTCGGTCGGATGTTGCGGATTTCTATGTCACTGCGCCCTACTGATAATACCCTACTATTGAACTACTTTTCCCATTTTTTTCCAAGCTATATTTCCCTATTTTCAACTTCGTAGTAACAACTTTGCTATTACATTTCTGTCCAACCTAATTCACGGATAATCCTATCGGACTTTGACCGATCGCTTGTTATTACAATTATTACATAACAATTTCCCTTAGGAAATTGCAGAATCTATACAGCCGTCCTAAAGTAAATTAATAATTCATCCCTAATAATAAAAAGCATGATTCGTCTTTCCTAACAAAGCTTAGTTGGTAACATAAGTCGGTCACAGTAGTAGTAAGTAGATCCTTCTGAAATGAGATATTCCTAGTACAATGCTTATTCCACGAATGCTCATCTTCTGCATTAAATATAACAATGAACTTTACTTTCCTACCTACATACATCACATTGATAAAGATACACAAGGACTTATAAATATCAGTAGAATATAAGCAAACATTCTACCCAGTTTCCTCCATTCCATCCATATTTCAAAGACCGTAAAATAAAATCATGCACGAAAGTACAGTTTTGGAACTCTATAATTCTAGAATTATCATGTACTCGCATACAAATGCATGGAATGTGAATTCCCATCAACAGTCCGCACACATGTACACTCCGCACCCGGTACGAAAGTTCCACAGCCTACCATGCATCCCACCCTTTTTAATAGAAAAAAAAACATCTATAGTTCAGATAACAACCCGCGTGTAATACACGCGAACCTATACAAAGTAATGTGTACATAAATATTGTATTATTTAGCTTTAATAGGCCATTGGATTGGATGGGTTGGTGGTGGGTGATGGAGAAATGGAGAGAGAAACCGCAGTCTTTTTGGAGCATGGAATCTAAAAACCGTTGGAAGAAAGATGATGATTTTTGGTAAGAAACGGCACCTCCTCTCTCCTCTCTCTACTAGCTCTTCTACCAAACGGTTTGTTCAGTTGGGACTTTTTATATACTCCAGGCCTGCCTCTCCCTTCTTTTTTTTATTAAAGTTCCTTGGATATTTCTCTTTTTTCTACAGACAGCTAAAATAGTTAAAAACTTACCCAAAATTAGGTCTTATTTCTAATAAATATTTGGAGCCACTCTCAATTTTTTAACTCTCTTTCCAACAGGAACAAAGACATTCCTCAAACATTATTTAATAGTGACAGCCAGCGGTATTAAATTCCCTCCAGGTTGGTATAATAATAATATTTTACAAATTTAAGTCGTTATTTTCAAAAAAATAAACAATTTTTGTTGGTTTTTTGTAGTTTTTTTTATAAAAAAAAAAACATCGACAGTAGGAAAGAAGAAGGGTGAAGTTCAAGAGTCAAGACTTGAGAGAGGTGAGCTTTTTATTGGTAAATTAGAATTTGGTTTGAATGGAGAGTTTATGTAATTGTTATGATTGTTTGTAATTAATTTGTGTTAGTAATGCCTTAGGAAAATACTCTAAAAGCCTCCCGATACTTGACTTTAACCTGCGTTTAATTATTAATCAATTAATATTTAGAAAGACTACCGGAAATCCTCACCCTGATACCGCGGGTTGTATATATATAATATATATGTATTAAAGATGTTTTGAAGCATATTTAACAGGGAAGAGATACCCCGTTTAGCATGTGAATGATGGGGGTGCGGGGTAGTTAATGAGGGCGGTGTATGGGCGAGGATTTAGGGTACTTTAAAAATTGCCAATCACTCCACTAGTATATAAATAAGGCTGAGGGAAGGATTAGTTGTTTAGGGTTTTATTTTAGGATTGGTTAGATTGTAGATTTGATTAATTATTAAACAATTTATTAGAGGAGGAAAAAGATATAAAATTGTGTTATAATATTTCAGGTGGAAATAACCAAAGGATTGAAAATGTTGGACAAAGTTCGAAATCTCCAGCTAGCTGGCCATGTCGGATTTGACAGTTTGCCGGACCAGTTGGTTAATAAGGCCGTTCAGAAGGGGTTCATTTTTAACATCTTGTGCATTGGTAAATCCTAAGTTACTTTCATTCTATTTTATGTATTTCCGGTTTTTATACCTTCATATCAGCCAAATGCACTTTAATATCTTTAAGGTTGTGCATAGAACAAACTGTGGAGGTTGGTTATTTTATTTTTTTAGATTTTGTTATTATATTTTTCCCCAATTATATTCCGGTATTTAAAGGGTCTTTCCGTGGTTATGCTTGGAGGCTGATGAAAGTAACTTTGCTAAAATATTGTCATTGATCAATTAATTGGTAGGTGAGACTGGAATCGGTAAATCAACTTTAATGGATTCATTATTTAATACAACATTTGATGCTGTGCCCAGCCCTCACACATTGATATCTGTTAAACTAAAGTCACATACTTATGATCTACAAGAAAGTAACGTCCAGATGAAGGTATGTCGGTTAATACTGATGCGAGCGAATACAACGATAACTATCCCAAGTTTTATTTCATTTGCTGATATTTTCATTATTCTTTTTGTTATTTTTAGCTAACGTTGGTAGACACGGTTGGCTATGGAGATCAAATTAATAAGGAAGACAGTTTCAAAGCCATTGTAGACTACATAGATCAACAGTTTGAGGCTTATCTACAGGAGGAATTGAAAATCAAAAGATGTCTTCCGTTGTACCATGATACACGAATCCATGCATGTTTGTATTTCATCTGCCCCACTGGTCACGGGTTAGTTAAAAATATCGATCCGTGTGTACTCCCCCAATACCATTCAATCTTGTTTCTTCCTGGTCGCCAGAATGTATAAAGGTCATCGTACTACTTTCTGGTCGCAAGGAAGGATGAGACTATTAACCTTTTTCTGTTGTGGTTTCTTTCAGACTAAAATCGATCGACTTGGTCTGCATGAAAAAGTTGGATAGTAAAGTCAACATTATTCCTGTCATTGCTAAAGCGGACACAATCTCTAAAACAGAGTTGTTGAAGTTCAAGGTACGTTACTAATTTATAAAAATGAAAAATATTATTGTCATATAGTTAATAGTCGAAAAGAATGCCAAGAATTAATACATTACTAGATTTAATAGTAAATTATATACTGTTTATGCATAACTTTTTAGGAGAAAATAGTCTCTGAACTGAATGGAAATGGGGTGAAGATTTATCAGTTTCCTACTGACGATGAAAGCGTTTCTGCGATCAACACAACGATGAACACTCATGCACCTTTTGCAGTAGTTGGAAGCAGTGATTTTTTCCGAGTCGGGAATAAAATGATGAGAGCAAGGCAATACCCTTGGGGAACAGTTCAAGGTATTTTCACTTTTTTTCAACTTCGAAAACTCTAATTTTAATCTTTGAATTTACTTTTAATTGACATGGTATTAAGTTGTGTTTCTTATTTGTCTTTGCGTCTGTGGATTTTAGTTGAAAACGATACTCACTGCGATTTCGTTAAACTTCGGGAAATGCTTATTAGAACGAATATGGAGGATATGCGAGAGGCCACTCATATGAAGCATTACGAGCTGTATAGGAAAACGAGGCTAGAACAGGTACATAAAGTTTATTTTTTTAGAATATATTTCTCCTTGGCATGAAAAACGAATCCGCGGATGGGTGTTAAACATTACGCTTAAGGTAACTTACATCAACAATTATAACAGATGGGGTTTAGTGATGTAGACTCGGATAACAAGCCAATGAGTTTCCAACAAACGTGCGAGAAGAAAATGCTGCTTCATCAACAGGAGCTGGCTTCAAAAGAAGAGGAAATGAAGCAACAATTTATACAACGAGTCAAGGAGAAAGAGTCAGAGTTGAAAGAGGCAGAAAGAGAGGTAGGCACTGTCGTTATTTACTGTGTTACAATTAAATAATGTGATTACAATTCAAAGATAGATATTCGCAAACCAAGGGATTCATTTCATTTAAAATTCTTTAATGGCTTCTTTGAAAAATTTTCAGCTTCATTCTAAATTTGATCAAATAAAAGATGATAATGCCAAAGAAAAGAAACGGTTTGAAGACTACCAGAAAGGATTAGATGACGAAGTAGCGGAATTTCAAAGACTAAAAATTCAACATCAAACAGCCCAACTTTCTGGTTCTCATCATACACTTTCGTTGGGAACATTGGGAAAAGGGAAAAAGAAATAAGCTGCCGTATTTTACTATAAATCAAACTGTTCAACAATGATGCAACTAATAACTGCTGAGCATATTTTTCCTTAATACAAATATGCATATAAACTTCTTATGTAAAGCAGAGGAAGCTTCCAAGTAGTGTCGGTTCACTATTGACTAGACCAATTATCGAATTAGAACGCTTTTTCCGCGTAGGTATTTCTTGTTTAATTTTTTATATTTTTATATTCAATGTCATCAGTTGTTCCTTTTGTGTCCTGAGTGAAGTAGTAATCATTTATTGACGCTTTATGACCATTTTAGTTTTTTGCTCCAAAAGAGGCAAAAATGAGAAATTATTTACTTATAATTATTACAGTGCTATTGCCAAGATTAATAATAGATTACTCGAAACAGTATAACCAGGGTTATGTGTTACTTTCAAGAAGTATATTTATTCGTAGAGTATTCATCTGATCATTTGTTCTTATTTTAAATAATTGTAGACGCACATTCTGAGCCTGTATTAATTATTTAGTATGCTTGAAACGTAAGAAGACTAGGGATGAAGAGGTGTATAAAAAATCCCTACCTTCGATTTTGTATTTTTATGAATATTTATATGCAGTCAGAGAGCCATGCCATTCAAATTTAAGCTAGAGATCGGCATAATACTTCCAATACACATCGATGTGGAAAATTCGAAGCTCTACTAGCACCTGGACTGACGAGACTCTGTTATTATGAAATGGAAAAAATGCTGTGCTTGTCTCTGCATTATTACTTAAGTATTTAGAGTATTTAATTTGTACTGTTAAAAAGCCTTTTAAAAAATTATTAAATAATATAAAGTATCATATTGTGGTAAATTATTTTTTATGTTCTTTGTTTCTGCACCTGCAGAGATATTACCATCCATAACAAAATTTCAGCTAGGGCTAAAATTCCATTCTATTCATTGACATTCTAGTTGTGTAAAGATTTAAAGCAGTAGAATCTATCTTTCGATTATTTGAGTTGGTATGCAGTAATGCAGTAGAAAGTGTTGTGCGATCCTGAATCCAAAATAATTATCGTTATAAATTTCAAACCGATGTCATAAAAATTTTAATTCACTGAAGTTCCTTATTTTTTCCATTTGCAAATTGTTGGTCTTGGAAATTCATACAACCTTTTAGTAATGAATTTAAAACAAGGAAGCTTAGCATTAATTTAATAAATTTTGATTTGTATTATAGCTTTGTTTCTCCCAGCGGTTAATGGTCTTTGGCTGAATCATTTTCCATTGTTAAATTTATGCAATGCCATTGCATCTCCTACGAAGGACTACGCGGAGCAATAAGGAAATTATTTGTCTGAAAATGTGCTTGGTAATGAGTCAAAGTAAAAAGTATCAATTTTTTAAACCATACACTCTTATCTGACCCTGAGGAATGAATTTTAAATGTTCCAATTATTCTACTCTTACTTATGCATTCACATGAGTTATAGTTCTTTGACGTCAATATCCATGCGGGGAATTTTTTAAACATCACATCTTCTATTAATCTGCTCTAACCTCCAACTACCAGGCAGCTAACTACTTGTTAGTTAAATACTGACAGAAAATGCACTCTGTATTAACTTTAAATACCAATGGGCAAATGTAATTATATACAATTCATGTGGATAAAATTAATAAACATTTTGCTTTAGTCAGCCTACTTTTTCAGCAGTCTGAAGATAGAATGCGAAAAAGAAATTATGAGCATTATTGTTCGCGAAGGAACATAGACAGGCATTCGTTTTGTATGTTAAGATTGTAAAATGTACTTTGTAGGTTAGAGGTTT
>JAQFZX010003027.1:0-14725 GCA_034682405.1 Hydroisotoma schaefferi | reverse complement strand
ATTTTACTTTCGGATTGAATAAAAAAGATATTGAAAAACTCAGTTGGGGCTTTTTTCTTTAAATTACTTTGTTGCTTAGTTAAGCGGTATTTTTACTTATAGTTAACACCATTTGATCCCTGAAAACTTTCATTTGTATGGGATGGGAAAAACCTAATATGTACGGAAGACACTAGAATTAGACCCATGTTAGAATGTTTATTTATCATTATCATGCCCGGCTATATAAAATTAAGGTATTCGGAGAAACAAAGCAAGTGATGGATACTCGAGTTCACTCAGCAAAAATGAGACGTGAATATTACTAGTTGCATGGTAAAAACGTTTATTTATAATGCACTGTTAGAGAGCATTTCATCTAGTTAATCGGAGTATTATTTACAATAAAAGTTACACAGAAATGTACAACGTCTCAACTCAACACAGATTCTGCTATGCTCATTTCTTGTTGGCAAAGACGCTCTGAAGAGATTTTAAAGAGTTGATTCGTCCATATCCATAAACGTTGTTTGGGAAGACCTTGTCACCATCGTCGGAGCAAACCTTTCCAGAAGAGTACAGAGGTTCCGTGTCAACTCCACCAAGCATGAATTTGGTCACGTCCTTGTAAGAGAGACTGGGTTCCAGGGCAAGAAGTTGGGCAGTAAGTCCAGCGGCATGAGGACAGGCCATACTTGTTCCAGACAGAGATCGATAATCACTATCGCCCGTGTTGTATGCAGAGACGACATTGGATCCAGGGGCTGAGATATCTGGCTTCATCTTTCCATCAACTGTAGGTCCAACGCTGCTGAAGGAGGAGATCATGTCTTGAACGGTAGTAGAGCCGACTCCAATGACATCTCGGTCTCCAGGGGAGTTGGCCGTGTTACACGAAGGTCCAGAGTTACCGATAGAAAAGAGGGGGATGATTTTGGCGACGTGGAAAGCTGCAATAGCGGCATCATACCAGTCGGCTCCTCGTCCACCTCCCCAACTGTTGCTGACCAAATGAGGGGCCTTGGTACAGTCCGGGCTACTTCCATCCGGAAGGGTGGGACAGACAAAGAACTGGGCACAATCTAGAAGAGCGTACTGGGCACATGAAGCGGTGGCACACCCCTTGCAGGCCATCCATTTGGCATCTGGGTAGACTCCGATTCCTCCCTTTCCGCAGATTGTTCCGGTGGTGTGGGTTCCATGTCCGTTCTGGTCATTTGGCTCTGAAGTAGAGAGGTAGGGGTCGAACCATCCGTAAGTTCCAAGATAGTTATCCTTAAGGGCTTCATGGGTCACACGAACTCCGGTGTCAATAGTAGCAACAATTACTTGAGCCGCTGTGCTACCCGTTCGGTTTCTGATGTATGCGTTACCCTCTTCGGCCATGATCTTTACGATTCCCCATTCAGCCGCATTCGGTCGGCCGCTGAGGATGGTTGAAGTTGGAGTTGGTTCGAACAATGGGAGCTCTTCCTCTTCAGTTATGGAGGATACTTCAGAAAATCGAGTCAAGGACTCAACAATATTTTCTTCAGCGTTTCGAATATAAAGTTGGTTGGTCAGCCAGAGAATTGAGAATCCTTGAGAATTAATGTCAAGAAAGGTCCTCACATCATTCTGAGATTGTACGGCGTTCAATTTCAGAGCTGTTGTAAGTGAAGTCAGTCGGTCCCCTCGGCTGGAATAGACGGTTTCGGAAATGGATTGGAGGACACGGTCAGTTCCTTCGACAAACGAGACAAAAATGTTGACTGGACCGAGTTTGAGTTTCTGGGCAAGGATGGGGTCGACTTTATCCGCAGCAGGTTTAGCGAAGACTAGGCCCAATAGGGCTAGTGAAATGAGAGACAGTAAAAGTTTCATTTTTCAAAGTTGACTTGAAAGATTTAAAATTACTGATAGTTTGGATTATTTAGTTGTGTGTAGCTTTTGCTGCTTAGTTGTTGCTTGGGTTGTTGGATTGCTTTTGATACTAAATCATCTAAAAAAGTTCCTTTTTATACCAAAATTGATATTTGTCTTTTCGTTGTAGAATCAATGTTGCATAAAAATAATGCTTTCGAGATTTGACACTCATCTTATGATCTTAAAAATAGCAGTAGCAGTAGCCACTGTTAATCTATTCTGTTTATCTATTGTCACAATTCCACAATGTTTGTATTGGTTCACTTCTCACTTGAACTGAATACCATGCTACAAGATACGCTGCTCAGCCATGTAGATTCCCGTTGCTTATTGACTTCAATAATGTCAACTCAGAAAAAATTGCTGGTTCATGATCCGAATTTATCTTATTTTTTTTTAAACTAATATGTACAGTAAGTCAGGAAATAGATTATCGTTCAAAA
The DNA here is from genome assembly GCA_034682405.1 of Hydroisotoma schaefferi. Taxonomy (NCBI): domain Eukaryota; kingdom Metazoa; phylum Arthropoda; class Collembola; order Entomobryomorpha; family Isotomidae; genus Hydroisotoma; species Hydroisotoma schaefferi. The sequence goes on along the minus strand of JAQFZX010003027.1, from coordinate 12,398 downwards.
GCTTAGTTGCATTTTCAATCCCAGAGATCATTTTGAATTTACATAATATTTCAGAGTCAAGATTTAGTAAACATGGACTAAATGAGTAGGTACCTCCGCCATCGACAGTTAACTTTGCAGTTCTCATGACATGTGTAGTGTGATAGATTATTAGTTAAGTTAAATCACTGCATTATGTACATACCTATGTCTGCTTTCACATGCTGCTAATGCAAACCCTGAAAAAGTGCTTGACGAATTTGTGCAAAGAAAATGTACAATTGTGAAGAAATCCCAAATAAAGTTGCTCTCTACCTGAATGTAACTTACAAGTTAGGCATCCCTTATCCAATTTCTCTTACCCGTATACCTTGACATGACCATGAATTGCCCTAGTGCATTGTACGATAGTCTGACAACCGTCATTTCGTTTACTGCTAAATCAGAAGAGTTGGGTTTTCCAAAATAATCTAAATTCCGAATAACCATTATCACAAAACTTTTAAGTAATGCAGTTCAAGTAGCAAGTTGCATGATTATTGATGATGGATCAGTTAACTGACAGCGATGAGTATCCCTTGCTACTTCATTCTGCCCCCATCTATCTACAAATGCAAATTCAAGTACTTTAGAAAAAGGGGAATTACTTTAATTGCAATGTACTGCAGCTACGCTATATATTCATCATATTATTATTATTCATAATATTCACCAAACATAAATTTTCAGATATTAATAAAGCGTATCTGCAGTACATTGCAATTAAAGTTATTCCCCTTTTTCTAAAGTACTTGAATTTGCATAGATTATTTTGGAAAACCCAACTCTTCTGAATTAGCAGTAAAGCCAAATGACGTTTTTCAGGGTATCGGATAATGCACTCGTGATATTTATTTCGAAGAAAAGATGTACATTTTACTTGTAAGCAACAGTACTATCCATAGTTTTATGCATACTTTTCAAGCTAGAATGTTAAGAAATAAACAATTTCATTTTAAAATAAGACGATGGCAAGTAAAACGAACTTGTACCAATGATAGATTAATATTTGCATGCTAAATAAAGACAAAAATATTTATTCCTTCATATTTTCACTGTGTTTGTGCCAAATACTACTACACTGCCGGACTTTAATTGCATATCAAAGTTCCATGGTAAGTTTGATCCAGGAAAAATCAGTCAAAACTTAACAATTCAAAGTCTTCCGATTTGCTTCCTGGCTATGCATGGGACGAAAACGGACGTTTTTTTTACAAAAGAAATACACGATCGATGAATCTAATCTGTTAGTAATACTTAGTATTCATTCAAGTGTCAGAGTGACTCGATATCACCTCATTCATACCACAGCTTTAAAGAACGAACAAAGCGTGTGCCCCGTTCTTATCAAGTCTCACAATAGATAATACGCACATAATCCAACATATATACTCCTCAATATATTTAACTACATTGAAATCAAAATACCATACACAAGTCTGCTACTAACCTCAGCTAGCAAAACTAATGGGTATAAAAAGGATCTCTGCTGGAACATTAAGCATTAAAAGCAATCCACAGCCCAGGCAATAACCAACTAAGACACCCAACGTAAAGCAAATCACTTTCAGAAATTTACATTTTGAAAATGAAACTTCTACTGTCTCTCATTTCACTAGCCCTATTGGGCCTAGTCTTTGCTAAACCTGCTGCGGATAAAATCGACCCCATCCTTGCCCAGAAACTCAAACTCGGTCCAGTCAACATTTTTGTCTCGTTTGTCGAAGGAACTGACCGTGTCCTCCAATCCGTTTCCAAAACCGTCTATTCCGGCCGAGGGGACCGACTGACTTCACTTACAACAGCTTTGAAATTGAACGCCGTACAATCTCAGAATGATGTGAGGACCTTTCTTGACATAAACTCTCAGGCATTCTCCATTCTCTGGCTGACCAACCAACTTTATATTCGAAACGCTCCGGAAAACATTGCTGAGTCCTTGGCTCGATTTTCGGAAGTTTCTTCCATAACTGAAGAGGAAGAGCTCCCATTGTTCGAACCAACTCCAACTTCGCCCATCCTCAGCGGCCGACCGAATGCGGCTGAATGGGGAATCGTAAAGATCATGGCCGAAGAGGGTAACGCATACATCAGAAACCGAACGGGTAGCACAGCCACTCAAGTAATTGTTGCTACTATTGACACTGGAGTTCGGGGGACCCATGAAGCCCTTAAGGATAACTATCTTGGAACTTACGGATGGTTCGACCCCTACCTCTATAGTTCAGAGCCAAATGACCAGAACGGACATGGAACCCACACCACCGGAACAATTTGCGGAAAGGGAGGAATTGGAGTCTACCCAGATGCCAAATGGATGGCCTGCAAGGGGTGTGCCACCGCTTCATGTGCCCAGTACGCTCTGCTGGACTGTGCCCAGTTCTTTGTCTGTCCCACCCTTCCGGATGGAAGTAGCCCGGACTGCACCAAGGCCCCTCATTTGGTCAACAACAGTTGGGGAGGTGGACGAGGAGCCGACTGGTATGATGCCGCTATTGCAGCCTTCCACGTCGCCAAAATCATCCCCCTCTTTTCCATTGGTAACTCTGGACCTTCATGTAACACGGCCAACTCCCCTGGAGACCGAGATGTCATTGGAGTTGGTTCTACTACCGTTGAAGACATGATCTCCTCCTTCAGCAGCGTTGGACCTACAGTTGATGGAAAGATTAAGCCAGATATCTCAGCCCCTGGATCCAATGTCGTGTCTGCCTACAACACGGGCGATAGTGATTATCGATCTCTGTCTGGAACAAGTATGGCCTGCCCTCATGCCGCTGGACTTACTGCCCAACTTCTTGCCCTGGAACCCAGTCTCTCTTACAAGGACGTGACCAAATTCATGCTTGGTGGAGTTGACACGGAACCTCTGTACTCTTCTGGAAAGGTTTGCTCTGACAATGGTGACAACGTCTTCCCAAACAACATTTATGGATATGGACGAATCAACTCTTTAAAATCTCTCCAAGGCGTCGTCGCGTCCAAGAAATGAGCATATCAGAATCTATGTTGAGACGTTGTACATTTCTCTGTAACTTTTAATGTAAATAATCCTCCGATTAACTATATTAATTTAAAATGCTATGTAACAGTGCGTTATAAATAAACGTTTTTACCATGCAACTAGTAATCTTCACGTCTCATTTTTTGCTAAGTGAACTCGAGTATCCATCACTTGCTTTGTTTCTCCGAATACCTTAATTTTATATAGCAGTGCATGATAATGATAAATAAACTTTTTACCATGGGTCTAATTCTAGTGTCTTCCGTACATATTAGGTTTTTCCCATCCCATACAAATGAAAGTTTTCAGTAGGGATCAATCAAATGGTATTAACAAATAAAGATGCCGAAATTAGGTTTACAATCTTTTTTATTCAACATATTATATTACTAGTCAGTCGTCGATGAAAAAAATGGGCATACCTCAGCTACGTTAACTACCACACCAATTACAATAATCTTTGCCAGTATTCAGTACATACTAGCTATCTTTTCTAGCCATAACTATACTGTTAAACATGTTGAAGAGCTTCGCAACCATCCCGTTTTTAGATGATTGTAACTTCATGCTCTTTCAGCTATATATGATAATAAACCTAAAATCTTTCTTAAATACTTAATTAAATAATGTTATCAAAGTCTTGAGAGAGAATTAAATACACTTTTCAACGTGTATTTTAATGAATAGCTTAATTTTAAAACAATATTTCACTAGATTCCTCCTGTTTAAATACACGTATCAGAAGTTAGTCATTTATACAAGCCTTTGTACATATCTGCAGAAACCGTTCCATTTCCTATTTTTTTTTCATTTGCATTAAGCAAGCTTATGCCTTCTGTCGGACTGTTGTCCAGTTTTGCCATGCACCTATCTACTCTACCAACTGCAATTTCCGTCCCCTATCCATGTCTTTTGTGTAAGAAATATCTTCGTATAACTATTTATAAGCCCGATACAAATACTAAGTAATACCTACCTGCATTCTACCTCTCTATGTTACGGCTATTATTTCCTCACAAAAACCGGCAAATCTTCTATCTACCTTTAGGAAAAATCTCAACCCTTCTTTTCCACCTGCTAGCTGGTCCAAAGACCCCATCTAATCCGAGATCCCGTCCATTGAAATATCTCTATACTGCACATGCATAGCCTTAATTATGTCTTCCATACATTAAATACATAGAATATGAAGCCTACTCCGTAACTATAATACAATATTACTGTGGACCTTGGCCTTAGTAACATTAATTGTATAGTGATGTATTGAAAAGTTAGAAGTACAAAATATTACAACACATTGAGCTAACATGCTATGCTATTCTCAACATTCTATACTCATTGGGTAAGTAAACCCTAACCTGTCTTGTCATTCTCCCTCACTAACTCCAAGTAGAAGGTAGTGCACAAATTTAATGTTGTATTTTGTATTGTATGTTAAGTTATACTTCTAGCAAATTATCCATTTCTACTTGGCTAGACTTTTGCATTCGTTTAATGAACTAAACCCTAGCTGTAAAAATTAACATTGTAAGTCGTGCAAAGTGGCAGAGAGAGACAAAGATAGCCTATGGAATATTATTTAGTTGGGGAATAATATTCGGTCTAGCAGAACATCTATTTATCTTCAAGTTTACATGAAAATCCCTGAGGATTTTACCCCCACTTTATTACAACATGAAAAAATAGTACAGTAAATCCTGACCACAGTTGTTAGCAGATTTGTGGAAAAAGTTGTTGCAAAAATCATTCTCCAGAGCTATCAGTGTCGCTGTCACAGCTCAATTGAAATAGTGTTGCATAAAATCATATTTGGAAGGGTTGCTTACGGAGTAAAACCGAGATTTAATACAATTTGTCTGATGGTAGGATCTGGAGGAATGTAAGCATTTACTCATTGCATTGTTTGTTTACTATCACTACAAGAGGTTTACAATTCCTTACAACTAGGGCAAGAGGTTTCTCCGAATGCGAATGTAAGTAAATTTTCGGAAAGATAGTAAGGATTCAATTTAATAGAGAAAAATCCAGGCATAAAATTCTCAAAGAAAGTAGATGTGTCAACTTCAGAGAGAAAACTCAATTAAAATCAAATCAATCCCAACAAAGGGAACTCTTTATTCTGAAAGTATACAGAAAAAGTGTTAATCAACCAATCTGCCTCTCAAACTTAGAAAACTCCATTGACAGTGTAATAAATGTAAACCGGAAACCCTATATCCTGTAAAATCATCCAAATCCCTAGATCCTCAAATCTATATTGCTACAACTACAGACGGATTGCAAACACCTAAAACAAAGTTTTACAATAATAATAACTTTATTCTAGCTGTGTTTTATTTCCAAAGAAGCAGAAAAAAACTGACAGCCCAAGACCAAAGCTATCAATCCACATTCCAATAAATATTTACTACAGTTTCCAGTGAGAATTGAGTTATATTTTCAATCAAACACGAACTTCAGGATTGCATTGTGCGGTGGAAACCGAGAAATAAATTATTAGATATTAGACTCCATTTGCTCGTATTAAAACTCTCCCGTCTTTCTGGATTGAATCATTTTCCTCTAATATCCGTCTAAAGAATTGAAGGGGGACTTGAGGTTTTCTATAGTCACACGATTTCTGCAGTAAAAGTAAGCAAGTACCGTATTTCCCGATTTAATTGACGCCCCCCCCCGAAATAGTTCTCCATCCCGGTATAATTCCCCAGGGGTTCGGGCCGTTTGAAATAATAATTCCCCCCTCCACGAAACAATTCCCCATCCCTCAAATTGAAGAGTTTTTGGTAATAAACATAGATTGAACTGAAAATATTGAAGGGAAGAACTACTGCACTGGTACAAAAGTTTTATTCTAGGTTCAGTTGACAATGCCATTTTAAATGCAGGAAACTACCGTAGTTTTGACTGTGACCCCGGCTATTATTAAATTTGTGACGTTTTTGAGGGTCAAAATTAAATTCTGAATTCCCCAGGGGAATTAAAACGGGAAATACGGTAATAGTGTTAGTTAACCATATTTCCGATATTAATTCTCCCTGGGGAATTCAGAATTTAAAAAATCTCCTCAGTAGAGAAAGATAGAACAAAGTTAAAAATTTAACGTGAACGTTCAGGTGGAATTATCGATACCAAGGGGGTATTTAAAATGGGAAATACGCTACAAGTAATTTGGAATTTGGATAAAGATATTAGAATTATCTAGGTTGTATTTACTACAAGACTCATACTACACACACTCATGCTTATGCTTAGCCATCGCAATAATAATAATAATAATTGATAAAAGTATTAACGATTGAATGATTGGATAGGTTGGATAAAAACAAAAGACAACTGGCTAAAAAAAAGTTACACGATAGTTGGCATCTACCTACTATCTGCTAACTTTATATTATGAGCTTGATGGATACTCTATTTCTTCATGTTCCATCCATTTCCATTCTCTAATAATATTACATTTCATTACTTCCATACTTGTTATAAACATTGCATCATTTCATACACCAGTCAACCCAGTCAGTCACTCTCATTCATTCACTTCACGGTCCTGCCTGGTCCTCCTGGATGTTTTTAACAACTAGAGTATTTTTTTATGATTATTAACCAGGCATAAGACCCACTCTGGAGTTAGTCAGTCACTAGTGCTCGGCAAGTTGGCTTCTTTTAACTTGCGTGTAATAAAGCATGAAAATGTTGTATCGTTAAACAACTGTGAAGTAATAATTCCCTTCACTGCACCACAGTATTGAGTATTGAGTAGTAACCGTTTACAGCAAAATTTATAATTAGCTAAGGATAAGGATTCAGCCGGTCGTTACTATTATTGACAATTGACAGGGTGTGTAATTACAATTTACTTCAGACACAGACAGTCAGAGTTATAGTTGTTTGGTAGTTATAATTGAGAAGTAATTCGAATTTTAATGTCTTAGCACGTCTATTTTGCATGAAGGGTATTATTAATTGCAAGGTGTTCATTTATGCTGTTACTTATACGCTGGCAGGTTGTGGTTTAGGGTGTCAGTTGCCTTTTGTTACTTCTGTGGTTTTGGGGGTTTAAGGCAAACATAGATATTATGGAAATATATAAGATATCCGTATCAAAGTGTAAACCACTTATCAGCTAATATTTGCATTGAAAAGGAACAATATTTGTCTAACTTTTTACCCAGTTAAACACGTAATTTAAGGATTTGTTCTTTCAACTACATTTATATATTCTAAAATATCAATAACTTGCGGATGAAAAGTCATGAAAGTGTGTTAAATCAGTGCCAACATTTTTCAGGGAGTTTCACTCGGTAATCTAACTTCCATTCTAAATTCCACGACACCAATACCATTCAGTAGGTTTTTGAAAGTAGAGTCACCAGTCAATCGGCAATTTATTTCAATCCAAATGCATCTTTAGGGATTCGGAGTAAAAAAATTACTTGACCTTCTACTCAACTCCACGTGGCCACAGACTGCCTGTGTAGTTTACTCGTGTAAAAAATATAATCCTAATCCTTAAAAAAAATACCTCTGGCCTGTCCTCTAAACCGTGTAGTAGCCATTAAACATGATCATAAACCAGCATGAATGTTAGTTATAACTCTGTACACAGGCAGCTTTTAACATTAATAATGTCAAATGTGTCTACTCGGATGCACAACATGCCAGGAAATGCCACACAAAAAGCATATTCGGAGCTTAGAAATTAATTCTAAGGCATAACTTTTTAAATCGGTTCGATTGAGTCCAGATTTTTATTCTTTCGAGTTAAAATTGACGTAGGTACCTAATAAAGAAACTAATTTTTCTACCTTAGTGGTACTTTTCAGTTCGTATGAAAATTCATTTACCATTAATTGCTAGAAACTTATGCGACTAAGTTGAACAGTTTACTGTTTACGTAAAAGACATTATTGTACAGCTCAACAACAAAATTAGGCTTCTACTCTGAAATAAGAGAGCATTAGCATTTGTTTCTAGGTAATTGTCAAGAAGACTAGCTGGTTGCTTGCTAAACGTTAATTTAATTTCAAAGAAACTAGAGGGCTAGTTGATTAGGTTTGTTCGTCTGGGTTCCTGCTAATTAGCCGGTGATTGGTATTATAATAGCATTAGTTAGTGATTGCTGCTATGGATAAGAGAACTTGTAGCTTGGAGATTTCCTAATGGCTTCTGATATTTGTTTGGAAGTCCTTTCTAGTGAGAAATTATTTATTTAGAGAACACTACCATCTAAAATTAAGGGTTTCAGGGCGTCATTTTCAGGCTATAGTCAACACTAAGTAAAGAAACTTTGACATGCAAACAATACTTACATGTGTACGGCTGTTCTATGCATTAGAATATAACAGATACATAATAAGTTGAATTCGCTATTTTCACTTCAAGTAATAGTAGAAAACTTTTGAAATACTTAGACACTAACTATTTGTTTTGGTTTTTTAGCTTCTTGGCTGTATTTTAGACCCGGATAAAAATGGGAGCCGCATTTTCCGGTTCTTCACTTTGCCGTTTTGTGGCTGCAGTTGAGATGGTAAGTACTAGATTGCTAGAAGTAATTATTATAAATAATTTCTACATGCCAAGAAATTTTTACAAGACCAATATTTAAGTTGTAGATAATCCCAGATGCATTTGAAGCTTTTTGAGTCTAATTAAAATTACCGTGAACGTAATTCAGGATTTTTGAAGGCAATTTACCTAAGAAGAATTTTATAAAAGCAACTTTTAATACGCGTAGCATTTTGGAATTTATAAAGCATAAGATTAGTGGAATGACTTATAACACACTTTTTGCCTTTTCTTGCATTTAATATATTTTTAACAAATTTTGAAGATATTTAAAGAAAACTCTACTCTACGACATCCAGCTCAAATTATCAGCAAAATTGCTGTCTAATATTAAATTTGCATGAATAATGTTCTTTTTTCCTATTATTTATAGCTCATCTCAACTGTAATAATCATCTTTGGTATTCGAACCCTCGTTCTATTCTATGACATGGATGATGAATTCCAAACAGAATATGAAAGAATTCAATGTAAGTTTTAAAAAAAGTTACTCTTCTTCCGACAACAACTTTACAAAAAGCTCTAAACGGGACGGGATCTATGAGTCTGCTTGTGTCGTATTTTTTATCCGTCCAATAAATCCTTTATCCATTAATCGTTGACTAGCTTTCCATAGCTAAAATGACATTTTATAATTGGCAGTTTTACTAGTTAGTTAGTAGTAGTACCGAAGTTTGTGGTAGGTTCCAGAATTAACATGCATAATTATCATTTCTTGCTACGAAAAAATGAACATTGCCAACCACAAAGCAATCGCGACCGCGAGCAAGTAAAACTGAGGTACTGTTACTCAGTCAGTAGTCTACTAGTTACTCTTGAACGTTTGTTTGCTTATCATTTAGAAGGATGTTGCTAAAAGCCTGTTCCTTTCAGTATTTTCAGTGGAAATCTCGATATCCCTGTAACATTGGATGTTTACTTTAGTATTATTTACTTCTCTGTTTTAGCCCATGTCCTGACTTACTGAATTCTTTCTCTGTTAATCTTACTATTTCATTACCGCAAAATAACTAGTAATAATGTTTTTTCAGTCTAAGTCGGACACTAACTAACAAAATGCAAAAATCCGGATATCTTTCAAGGTTTTTAAAATGTAAAATTACGCGTATCACAAGACATTCAACAGCCGTCTTACTGTGTTGGTGTTCAACAGATATTATTTCTAGTTACTCCATCGTTTCATATAAGAAAGAGAAGCCTCATTAACTATATTTGTGTTTTTCTGTTGAACACACATTAAATTGGACATGTGTTAGTTTCTTGTTGCCTGTTATTGACAGTTGAGAGTTGCACCATATCTGATATGCTGGCAAACTACTGCTCTTTTCTATGCTTTAGCTCAGACGAATGACTTTTTTGGCTTGCTTATTAAAAGTAAATTCGCTAATATTATATTTTGGCCCGTTAATTTTTCCAGACTCAGGAATCGCAGCGATTGCACAAGGAACGCTGACCATTCTCTCCGCTCTGTTATTGCTCATCGGATCACGTATAGAAAGCGAGAAGTTTCCTCCATCTGATGAACTTGACAAGGTTGGTTATAATATTACCTTCATAATAATTTAACCTTGTAGAGAAGTGGGGGGTTGGAAAGGTCAGATGGTTTATTAGAATTAATTATCCTAAAACATCCTCAAAATCGCAACTCAAATTGAATAGTCAATAGGTTTGCATAAAAACATACATAAGCATAAAATAAAATTCGTGTGATATTATAAACTCTATGCAACACATTATATTCAATAATGCAGCCAAAGTCACTGAATGACGAATAGGAAGGATGCGTATTAAGTTTGAAGCTTTTTATTAGTAGTAGTCTTCAGTAGTAGTCAGTAGGTTTGATAACACTATCATTTATCACTGTCCTTGTTATGCTTAATCACCCACATAGTTCAATGGCTTTTGAGTCGCTTCCTGGTGGTTCGAAATCGAGAAAAAATAATATAAACCCTTCGTTTCGTGGTTGTTTCGTTTTCAATTTTTTGTATTCCGGAGTTTATTTTGGTAATACTAACCCTTTGAAAAATCAGGACCATGAAGACTATGGGTTGCTGGATTCTTTTATATGGTTATTATTGGGAATTGTTTTTGCCAAACAGTGACAGTTGACAGTTGACAGTGGGAGGGAACGAATTATCGCTGGCTGTACATTATTCAATAAGATAGTTTCTAATAGTATGGATGCATGGAGGAAGAGGAAGTTGTGAATTGGTCTCAATAAAGGTTCAATTAATTCAATAAAAATTGATCTAATTAAAGAGCCTTATGAAATTATCAGTCTATTGAGATCTTTTGTCGCAAACTTAGTATTATAACTGGTTGTCAACCAGTTACTAGTTCTGCAGTTAGGAGTTTGGGTAGAAAAAATGATAGGCTTTAATTAAATAAAGCCGAACATGCTCTTTACATAGAACGTGACAAAGAAACCTCAAAAACGAGTAATGACATATGCAATCATTTTTTTGACCCTGGTCCACGAAACCTCATTCTCAGGTCAGGATGACAACTGACGAGTTGGTATTATATTGGAAACAAATGCATTCATACTACATGCATGAAATTGTTACATCGCGTTTATTATTTCAGAGCCTTAGGTAATATTAATCAACAGTTACCGCATATGGTTCCTGACACTTCGGCTTTCTCCATTTTAAACCAGCTCATGATTGGACTATACACACCCTATGCGGACTTTTTGCCACAAGGGTACATGCTCTTCAGACGGAACTTATCCCCTTTAGAAAGATGGTTTCGCTGACCCACAATAATATTAACTGGTATTTTAACCTACATGGGTAAATCACGTTAATTTACTCGCAGCGTTATGAAGTTCCTCAATTAACCTACAATTTCACATACCTTCGGATGAATGAGAGTCAAACTGTAGTGCATGATACTATCAAAGTCGTATGGGTAGCTGACCTTCTGACCTTTCCGTATTTTATACTGATGAACTGGAAGCAGAATAATTTAGCAGGATTTTTATTAGGATAATTCTACACACTAATACATCTATTATTATAATCTAACATTTGCATACCTTGACTCTTCACCTTCAGCTTTGGGTCATTCCAATCAATAGTAATATACTTGTCTCTATCGGGCCGAACGTGCTCATGATAAAAGCCCAGGACATGCATTATTTCGTGCATCGTTATTCCATAAAGTTCGTAGCAGTTGTCTGACAGGGTTGTTGTCTTTTCGTAGTTTGAAAAATATCGCAAAGTCATTTTTGAGGTTTTTTTTATAAAATTATAATGCATAATCTAGTATGATGAATTTATCATGCAGATCATAATGACGATAATAATAATAATAGTAACTTGTCCCTCTCCCATATTTCGTTTTCCTAAAATACTCTTGCACCCTTGACCCTCTTCCCCCCTTTTGATGTACAGATATTCATCCACATCACTTGAAATCTTGTCCGTTGTTTTGAACTGAAAGCACGGGATCGCACCCTGCAGTGTATAGATTGCACTGTTTATTAGATTTCTTCGATCCGGAGCTGCTTAGAACATAGGACTTTGTCATTTTTAGGAACGTTTGTACAAAGATATATTGGAAATACTATTACGGAAACGCTCATCAATTTGAATCCACATTTCGTATTGCCAGTGCAGGTTGGTGTCGGCCGTAAATCCTTTTCCAGTTAGACTTGAGCGTTTAGGGTTTTCTTCAACTTCTTCTGGAATGGTTTCAGTGTCATCCGATCCAGTTGCATGGTTTGCCAGGGCTTCTTTTACTATTTTGTCGTAGTCTAAAAATACAAGAGATTAAAGGAACTTTTGTTGCATCCAGACCTTAAAAT
>JAQFZX010003026.1:0-14731 GCA_034682405.1 Hydroisotoma schaefferi | reverse complement strand
GCGTGCGCTCACTCCGCACATACCGCGCGCTTACAATTACATGCCTTTCGTTACGCCCGTTTACAACGGTTTATTTAGTTTCATTTCGTGTACTTGGATGCATATCTTTATATAAAGTTTAGTTAAAATAAGATAGGTAACTTTTAGTTGTTAAGAAGATAAATTGATGGTAATTTGTAAACGTAGAGAGCAAGGTATTGAGGCTAAGGATGTGTTGAGAAGTGAATAAATAGCTTGTAATTGTTTAATTTTATACAAATGAAGAAAGTTTGTTCTCAAAATAGTAAGGTGAGGGATTTGTTTCTTGACACGTTGGGCGTGAGAAAGGTTCCATTATATTTGAATAAGGTATTGGGAATCTTGTTTTATTAAGGAACAGGCAATAATATGCTACTGTTTCAGAGAAAGAAGGGCTTAAGTGGAAATTCATTCCGGAGACTTTGTTGTAAAATCAATAAAAGCTCGAGGAACTTTCTTTGGCATTTTTATGCATTAAAAATGTTATCGTTGTATGTATAAACACGGCATGGATGGGATGAGTGGTTGTTCCTCGTATGAATTTGATTTTTCTGGGATCAGATTTTTTTTATTAAATTTTTAGAATATTTTCTTAAACAAAGTGTAAACAACTACAGGGAAAGGTAGGTAAAAGGCTTAAAAGGCTGGGGAAGGAAAGTATTAACTTTGTACCGGCTTTATTCGTATCCTTAGGCTTATTATGGCAAGATGAACTTTTATTAAAATTTTCCTTCTGATCTTTCCAACTTGCAATATTACTTCAACCGTGTATTTTTCTTTCAATTCTAAGAAAGCTAGTGTCTAATAGAAGGCTTAAGCAAAATAAGAGCATTCTCCTTAAATGCAGGGCTTACTTTTTAAACCTTAATGAAGGTAAATAGCACTTTAGATACTTTTAGAAAACATTAAAATATGATATCTCTCAGAAGCTGTTAAAACTCAGAATAATCGTATCATCATTTTAAAAAGATCGTAGAGTAGCCGTGACTTTATGTTGGAAATAATTTGTTTTGTACATGAGTCTAAATTCAATAAATCGACAATACCTTACAGAATTACAATTGCAAAGTTATAAAGTTGGCATTTGCAACATGATTACCTCAAACTAAATCAAGGAATTTGCATATTTAACAATTTAATTTAAATTTATTTTCAAGAACGAGACGAGCACGAAGTCTACAAATACGTGTTGGACACCCTAAAAGAAGCCCATCCAATGAAAGACCTCCGTCTACTAATCTACACGAATCAAAACCCAGAGCAAAGCGTTTTCAGCCTGGACCCAGCATCAAATAACCTAACAGTCTTAAAAGAGAAGAACGCTGATCTATTAAAAATGCCGTGGTTTTTCAACCCCATCCCAAACAATCAGGTTGATCAGTCCAAGTTTTATAGCCAAGGATGGGAAGCCAATTCAAAGTCGTCGTATCATAAAAACAAACTAATGGACATCGGAATGAGCGGAGGTTCCTACTGGACTTGGCCCTATTTCAATTGCTCGAGTGCAAAAAAGTTTAAATTGCTGTCGGAAAATGAACTGATCATTAGACGATCTTCTAGAACTGGAGAAAGTGGTAGTAATGGAAGTAGGGATCGGAGAAATAATAAAAGCAGTTATAAAACCCCCATCCCAAAGGGCGTCCCCGATGTTGAGGATAATGGTCATCATCATCTTGGTAGTGGATCTTTTCAAAATGACGATGAAAGTGTAGTCCTTCCTCTTCCTGAAACTGACGTGGAAAAAGATGGCAAAAAAGTTGAACATGAGCTGAAAAGTAATCATCTTGGTAGCAGCAAAAGTAGCGGTAGTAGTAATGACCATGATGAAGAGAATAATGGGAGAAAGGATTATAGGGCAAATGTATGGCTGGCTTCTTACACCGCTTGGTTTCCTATACATCTTAAGGACAAGTGAGTTTTATTCATCGAATAATATATGGCTTTTTCGCTTTTTTTTAGCTCTTACTCCAAGGAATTCTGTTAAAGTTATATGTGCTGGTTTAGAGGATTTCTAGTGGTTTTTCTAATAGTGGCAATTATCCAATGTTATTTTTTTTATTTCCGTTTCTACAAGCATTTAAATATGAACTTTACGAACATGTATGAACTTTGCAAGTTTTTGAACAACTAAACCTAGTAATTAACAAGTAAATGTAGTCTACAGATTTGAGAAATCTTATCAAACTGTCGGGTAAGTTTCTTGGAAATAATTGATTTACTTTGCTTGTATTTTATTCAAAGGAAAATAGAAGAATTTGGTGAACTTAGTTTGGACTTGGACTTATCAAAGTTTGAGATCAACCAATGTGGGTTTGTGGATGCTATCGAGAAGGAAAACGACTTGAAGGAGAATCCTTTGTATTACTTTCGTGACACGCACAAGTGTGATCGTCTAAGGGGAACTAGCACGGTAAGAATGAATGAATAATGAAATTAAATGATGGCAAGCAGTTGTATAATAATGGATTTTAATTAGAACGTAGAGCTTAAGTAAACTTATCGGGGTTGGTGGAGTTGTTTGCTTACCATTACTCAGTTTAATTGAGAGTTGGAAGAGGAGGAATAAAATGTAATCAATAAATTCAACAGGCATTATTTAATGACTAATGAGGGAAAGCTGTATGTATGCACATGTAACGTAGGTAGTTTTCGGCAAGATGTGAGTGAGCTCTTGCTTTTATATTACCGTATTTCATGTTTTTAACCAAAAAACATTTCATTTTTCACAAATTGGTCTGGGAAATTATTACCTCAGCGTATTACTCTAATGGTCGTCGTCAAATTTGAGAATTTGAAGTGAAAGGAGTGGAGTATATTTCTTCGTGATGTATATTAAGAAACTACCAAAACTTAACTAGATTCGTAATAATAATTTTAAATATGAAATATTACTCAATGCCTCCAAAAAATGGACAAAAATATTCAATTTTTGCCTAATATTTAGCTTCAAATCAAGTATCTCAACTTCAGCAACCTCTGACTGAATATGCTTCTCATTTCAAATCCTTAATCGATATCTATAACAAAAGCTTGTTTTGAATTCACAGTGCTACTTCATATCCGGCCATCCCTGGAGGCTTGGCAGTTACGAATGTAAATGCACGAAAAACACGTACGCTTACAATAAGACACTTAACAACACGATTGCTGGAGCCATCGCTGAAGGTATTAATTGATGTTGACCCAATTACATATTCCCACCTCGTTCTTCTTGGAACGTTTACTTTATCTTGTGTGTATTAGTTTAGCATAGTCATCCTAAGCTCACAGTACTTTCCTTCTGAACAATAATGTAAAATAAAATGATTTCATTTCCACAAGCCGCTTGGGTTACAATGAGAGAAAACAAGACGAATGGTCATGACTCGATAATGTATCAGGATATCGTCGCCTGCCAAGGCTGTCCTGAGGACTGTGAGGACTGTATCGATGGGATTTCATGTTTGGCACCTATTAGCTGGATTTTTCGGTATCTATGTGCATTTTAAACGCATTTTTTTCAGAGAAATATTCTCAAGAAACCTTATACTTATTTAACCATTTGCTCCCGGATTGATTATAGATTGGTGCTACTCTGCGTGTCGGTGATTTGCTCCATAGGATCCGTGGCATTGGTATTTGTCACATATAAATTCAGGAAAACTCCCGTGTTAAAATGCTCCTCGCCATTATTCCACTGTATAACACTATTTGGCTGTGTGATAATGTACTCTGAGGTAAGGTTCATTTGTGCAATGACAATGCAAGTGAAAGCTACTGCTGCTGTTATTTAATTTACAATCCATCTACAGCCGATTAAATTTACACCCTTCCTTGCACTAACAAGATGCTAGCTTAAATGCAATTTGATTTAACTCTAGACAAACAATAAATAAGTTATATCTAGCCTGCTGAGTTGCTGTCATAAATTTAATTTGATTTCTCAAGATGATTGCCCTCTTCCCCGTGCTAACACAAGCCACTTGTGTAGCAGTGAAGTGGACGAGACATCTAGGCTTTTGCGTCACCTACAGCGCCCTGTACATGAAGCTTTGTCGGTAATGGAATTTAAATAACTTTCCTTCCCAACACAGCTAAAACAATACCCGGGTATTATTGCATACGGTGTTATAAAGATGTCTGTCTTGTTAAAGAGTTAACCCGGCTGTAAATACTCCCTAACAGTACCTTTTGAGCAAAGTTAAATAATATTAATATATGTTTGTACCCTTCTTCTGCAGAGTCTACTTAACATTCCGTGTCAAGTCTGCACACAAGATTAAACTTACAGAAAAGCATTTGTTACACTGGATGAGTCCAATAATGGTGGTTATGCTGCTGTACCTCTTTGCATGGACTATTAGTGATCCCCCGAGTATTGAGTCTATGACTACGTCGGGGGAGCTCAAGTTTTACCAGTGCGTTTACAACTGGTAAGTGCTCCTGTACAAAAATAATTTTAATGATAGTTTATGAACCGTTTGTTGAAAGCGTCAAAAATCCATCCAATTCATTCTGGATTTGGAGAAAGATTTGGAAAGTTTGAAGCAATTTTTAAATGAGACGAACTGTTTTAGGTGGGATCATGCATTGGCGATAGGAGAGATGATATTTTTAGGCTATGGAGTATGGATTTGCTGGAGAATCCGTGAAAATCCTGATGCCCAGTTTATTTCGTATTCAATTTACAACATCGCTTTCTCAAACCTCCTGATGCTTACTATACAGTGGGTTTTAACGAAAGTTGCAATTTCCGGAAGATGTAATTTGTTAGGATATTCAACCTTCATTTTTACCTGTTTATTTATAGTTTACTTATCGCACCTCAAGCCGGACCTGATTTGAAGTACCTCTTCGCTTTTGCTCGAACTCAGCTCAGTACGACGGTTACCATCGCCCTTGTATTTGGTAGCAAGGTACTTTCAACAGGATTGAAGTAGAAATTATGCATGGATTGTTTCAATCTAAAATCGCATATTTATTTACAGCTTCTATGTGTTCTGCGAGGGGACCCTAAAGCTATGAAGGACATTCCAACTTCAGCAAACGGATTTGGTCACGAGACGGTGGACTTGGCCGAAGAAAATCAGCAATTAAAAGTAACCTGCTTATTACATGGAATGATAGGTTTCTTTAGGGGCTCAGGTACATTTTTGATAATGTTTTTGCAGGAGGAATTGACAAAAATGGCAACCCAAATAGAGAAACTGAAGTCGTACGCTATGTGCAAAAATAACCCTCATTTGAAACATTCCAATGTGAACGTGAACATAACGACAGATGCTGAATTAGCGAACAAATCCGATGCATTTGCTTCGCTTTGACTATCGCTAAAACCGGAGAGCAACGAGACTTGGCTGTGAGATCTCATCCATTCCAGAATGTATTCTAGAACTATATATACTAAATAGGCAGTAGTAGGATTTTGTAGAAGTTGTAGATCTTTTTTTAGGGATAAATACCTAATTGTGATTGTAACGTAGACATGTAGTAGATTGATTAAGTGTAAGATACTCGATTAAATTACGCATGTACTTGAACAAAAAATCTCGTTTCTAAATGTTCAGTCAAAATACAAACTGATGATGGTGAGATAATAAATACTCAATGTTGAAAGTTAATCCTGAAAGATAAAAGTGATCGGTTTGGTGTTTGCTTGCTTTTATGCTTGTCAGGTTAGTGGCATGTTGATAACTTGCCACCTTATCTTTATATTATCCTCAATAAACTCAATAATAAATATAGGGAAGTGAGCATACTACTTTTAAAAATTGTAATCTGAATGGAATGAGATAAAAATGTAAACTTTTGACTACTGAGCATACTGACTGTTAATGCAACGTGGGTTATTTTCTTCACAGTTTGTGTGAACAGGTTGCTAAAAGTTTTTAAAAGCCGGCTCGCAGTTGCTCTCTTTATTACTTTTACAATGGATTTAATAAAATTAGTACTGGTTATTGCTTTCTTTTGTATTACAAATGTGAAATTAGAAGAAGATGTAGATACAGGAACATGTCAATGGAAGCCGGACGGAACTAAAGTTTGTGGTAAGGGCATTTTCTTCTATGCATTTGCCCTATATTTCCCAAGTCACAAATCCCCGTTAAGAGTTCTCCAAAAATGTCAAATATTTACATATTAAGATGACGATAAGGAAGAACCTCACTTTGTCTGGAATGAGCAGCAGGAAAAACATGAAACAGCTTATCATGATGCAAATAGTAAAGCTAAGACTAAGGTTTGATAAGCCTTCAGATTTGGAGAGTGCATATCTTATTCAGTAGATAAATGAAGCAAGTTTTTAAATCGATTATTTATGTGGATCTTTTTAGGAAAAGCTTCTAAAAATGTTAGCAAAAAAGTCCCATGGGCTTGCAAGGCTTAATCTTGAGTTCGTATTCGATTATGCTTTCGACGGAAATGAAAACTTGGAAGAGTTTTCTCCAGCCCAAGTTGTCAAATATTCTGTTGAAAGATTTAACAAAATTGATACTAATAATGATGGAAGATTATCTAAAGTACTGAAATAGCAAATACTGACAGTTTCTTCCAAATATAAGCTTGAAAAATAGACGTAAATCAATAAATGAATGTTTTATAATGTTTTTAAATAGAGTGAGATTCAGCCATATGTTGAAGGAAGAAATGTTGAAGACTCGGAAGTAGAATTGATCCTGGAACAATACACAGAGAACAAGATTAATATCCTGGATTACTTAGAAACTCTACAAATGCTACAAGAGGAATATCCTGCTATTTTTAGCCCCTTTAAAGTCATTGATTTTCTTTCCCCAGTGGAAATAAAGAAAGTTATTCTAGAGTCTGCAAAGATATTCTTAGAATCAGATGTAGATAAGAGCAATGGACTTAATAAAGTACGGTCTAGTCGAAACATAAAAAGAGAGATTTTTTTTGGTATTTTTTAGAAAAGTTTTAAAGTAAACTTTTTCGTCATTTAAAGGCAGAATTTGTAAAATCTTTGGAAAGGCCGGATAACAAGCGTCAAGAGCTTTTGACTCCTGAGCAAAGAGTGACAATTTTTGAACTAATGGACGTAGACAAAGATGGGGAAGTTGTTTACTCGGAATTCCAGGCTTCATTGCCACAAAAACCGAAGAGTTTTACGGAGAATATTAAGGAGATTTTTAAATTAGCGGATCAAGATAAGGATGGCTTTTTGTCTGAGGTAGATTTCATATGCTTGCTTTCTTGAACAACGTATTTTGAGAAGGATGTTCGTGTCGTGTAAATGAAGTGGAGATGATGTTTTACAGGAAGAGTTTGAAGATCACTTGAAGGCAATGAGTTCCAAAATGAATAAAGAATACCCCGAGCCCAAAGAGGTTGTTGACGGCTTTAACAAACTAGATAAGGACTCGGATGGGCGGATTTCCGAGCAGGAAATGACCGGGGTCATTGACGAGATTGAGAAGGTTCATGATGAAAAAGCGGCTCAGGCTTTTAGTGAAATGGATACTGATGGCGATGGCGTATTATCCAGAGTATGGACGTTTTTCAATAATATTACTACATTTAAGAAAAGAATAAATGCATACTCAGTGTTCAATAACTTTTTAGGATGAAATGGAAGCGATGACCAAAATCATGGAGAAACGAGCCGGTCAGGAAGTGGATGTTGACTTGTTTATTAACATGTTGGATAAAAATTCCGACGGTGTGATACAACTAGATGAGGTAAAAGCTATGGTCAAAAGAATGATTCCATCCAAAGGGCAACAATAAAGTGTCGAAAATTTGTCTTTCTTTCTTACGTTATGCATCTCAAGTTTATTAATCACGTTAAATAAAACATACAATTCCGGAAAAAAACTAATAATAAGTTACAAAATAACAGTTAAAATAGATTTTTATATTCATACATACTTCAGTACAGAAAATGTATGACATAAGATGGCAATTAAATTTCAATGCAAACGTTTTTATTTCACTCGAATTCCAATGCATATAACTCGTATGGAGTTTACTAAAATCAAATCCATTCTAGGAAAACTCGTATTGCAATTTGTAATTTAGGAAAACAAGCTTGAGATTTTTAACCACATAACAATATGCTCTATTCTAGGAAAGCATAGTTTATGTACCTAAAGTACCAAGCACCATTATTTTACTAACAATAAATTGTGGAGAAATCCAATGCAGTAAAAATAGTTTAACCAAGGTCCAACTTCTTTATATACCATAAAGACTGGGTGTAATGAAAATAAAAAGGTACAACATAAAAAGAAGTTATCAATAAACGATGGAAAAAATACTCGTATCAATTCCATTATGTGTGGTTTACAGTAAGTTCTATGATAGCACAGCCTCTACATTTAAATATATAGTTTTATAATATTTATAATATTTCCTACTAACCATAAATTATAGCGATCTACGATAAATTATTAACCCAAACTCTGGTAACCTCACGCAGCTCCAACGTCCTGCTTGTTCCGAATCCCATGAAAGTTACCCTGCTCGCCATTTGTGGAACCGTTTAAAACTTTCTTAGAAAAGACTGGTCCTCCATTGCCATTGGTATGCACAGCGGAAGTTCCATTAAGCCCTCCATTCTGAACCGGAAGGGTAGTCCCTTCTCCAGGTCCCAGAAGGAACAAATGGTTATTGGGTGGAAGGGATAGGGCCGCCCTCATAAGGTTTTCAATGCAGGCCCTCTGCCTAAACAGCGAGTTTGTCATAGTGCTCAAGGGAGCCTTGAGCCAGTAGCCTAGAATCTGACCAATCTCCAACTTAACGGGTTCTAGAGCCCCTTCAACCTTAAACTCCATCCTTTGGAAGAGTTCCATGAAGACCAATAGGTCCAGCATTATGGGAGCAGCCAGGAGAGAGTCTTCGCAAGTGTTGTGAATGACCATTGTATTAACTCCACCCATGGCAATTGCTGAGGTGTATTCGTCCATTGCACGCTTGCTGTCCCCAACGTAGGGAACGTACTTGATGACGACCAAGTGGTCCGGCTTCTTGGGACCTGTTCCAGAGTCAAAGAGTTCCTTATTTGAACAGACCATGTCGTCTATGACCCCACGTTTTGTGATCTCTTTCGACCGGAATGTCTGCGGGGCTGAGAGATTCTTCCCGTCGTTGTTACCCAAGTGGTTGTATGAAACGACGGACTCGGGCTTTAGTCCGGCCCCTACTAGGTAGTCCACTAGAACGGATTTTAGCTTCGTTTGACCCGTTTTTAGGTCGTCTCCGGTGATCATTACATTCCGTTCTTTAGCCAGTTGGATTATTCCAGGTACGAGGGTGTTTTGGGGTGACCCATTTATATATGCTGTCTGGAATTATAAAAGTTTGCTTTTTAGTTACTGCATTTTCACCATGAAAAATCGTACGTACGTATCTACTATACAAGTCAATTTTAAACAAAAAATTGCAGAAAAATGTATGCGTCAGTGAACAGTATTGAAAAATACAAATAATGTTAAAATCAGTTGAAATACTTGAATATAAGTTAAATAAACTGCCGTATATACTCAAATAGCGTCGGGCGACACTAATTAATGTTTTAGTTTTTTGGGGGTCAAATTTAACATGAATCAAATGGGGCTTATCGGGTATTTAATGGTAATTAAGGGGGGACGCTATTCGAGAGGGGACATTATTCGGGGGAGGACACTATTCCTGTAAATATTTTCGGTCATAATCCACCAATAACTCTCCCTTATCCTTAAAAGAATTAGAATGCATGGAAGATGTAAAAAAAGTTGGATTGAAGATCCTTACATTTTCCAAAATAGCAGCCGCAGCATACAAAGTTGATGGTGAAATTTCATGAGCATTTGCCCTTATAGCTCTCTCCAGGTTCTCCCAAGTGTCGTTAAGTCCGTCGACAAGAGCACTGAACCGCTCAGTGTTGCCGACCCACATGACAATAATCTTGTCCAAGTGTTTCCTCTCTTTGAAATCCTTTATGTCCCTGCGGAGTTGTTCCAACTGTTCCAACTTATTTCCTGGGAGGATATTATCAGCCCGATCCGCCTGATTTGCTGCGATAAAGTCTTGACAAAATGCAGCCCTTCTTGGCTTCAAATTTACCATATAAGGTCTCAACTTCTCTTGGAGATTGTAGTCAAATACTCCTGCCCGGTTTAGCCCATCCGCTAAGTTCATTTCGGATATGTCCCAACCGTCGATCTCCAGGTTCGTGGGGTCGACCAAGGGTAGCTAAAATACCATGTACAAATAAAGACATGTATAAGCATCGGATGAACATGAACTATGGACTCAATGGAATTATTTCTCGTCATAAATTAATATCATGGGAATGGGTCAGTTGAAATTGGTTTTGGGGGTCCTATTACCGTGGGATTATTCTTTTTCTTATGCGATGAAGCTCATATTTAGCATTTTTTTTATACATGAGTAAATTATTTAATGATGCATTTATGCCGACTATTTAGGAGTAGTCAAATTACCAAATGCCTAACAGGGGCAAAAACTTCATCTCCATGCTCATCGAGTCCAACGGGGAATGTTCCAATTTGGCTTACAGAGCCTAGAAAATCCGCCTTGTGTTCACCTCTTTTGGAATGCCAAGTCAGCTTATGTTTGTTGGCTAAACACATTCCGGTAAATGTGGTCCCATTGTTTCCACCTAGACCGACCATCATTAGGCCAGTTTTTGGTACTTTGGCTACAGTTGAAACCTCCATTTTAACTGTCGATGGGTTGATCTAAAGAATTATTATTATTTCTTTATTTCAAAATCATTATTTCGTTTATGCCTACTTTTAAAATGTGGTTATCGTTTTTATGCTGAATTGTTATTATTGCGATGCCATCATGTTTTTTTTTAAATTGAAAGCAGGGTTCTTAAAAGCTAGTGTTGTAGCATGAACGCCATTAGTCATTTGATACTTAATGTTGTAGCAAGTAGTTTCATAATTTTATCTCTTTTTACAAGAATGCCACACGCTTTAATGTCTTAAACTCAGTCTTAGTTAAGATCCCACGTTTGTTTGCCTTGATGATAAGAGGGTCATATTTTGTATACGATAAGAGGTGTCGGTTTAGCAGTTAGAAGATTTGTAAAAAGTAAAAATTGACGAAGGTGAACAAACTTATGCCCAGACACTGAAACTACAATATAAAGGGCTTGAAACGTTCCACGTTGCTAAGCTTATTTCTAGCTAAACAGTACAAGCTCCATTCCATACCATTAGGTCATTCATAAACATTACTTACGATACGTGGAACTGTGTACCGTATTTCCGATTTTAATCCTCCTGGGGAATAAATGCTCAGAATCCAAAATATAAAAGCTCTGAACAAAGAACTCTCAAACTGTTTTTAACATAGAAAGGTATCGGGATCGGGAATTATATCGGGGGGAGACTACTGCTGGGCAAATTAAACCCGAAAATACGGTATCTTACTACTTATTCCAAGCCAACAAGCTCTAAGAAAATTATGTTGATACTAATGTACCGTAGCTAAACAGGTAAAATGGAAATAAACGGATTGCATTCATGGTTATGGTGTCTTATACACAGTTCGTTAGTGAATGAGTTGAGCATTCAGCTTCATAATAAGGAACAATTCACTCACACCCTTCATAGTAATCTTATAGTATTTACTTAATGGTCACGAGGAAGGGATTATCAGTTATAAAGCTTGTCAACACCACGACTTTAATCCTCCCCTGCCTTAGTTTGTGTGTAGTATTTGAAATAACGTCGTCTTTTACAATCCCTCTAATTCCCTACTATCCCTAATGCCCTCCTGAGTTAGCTGTTTCATGTCGTGACCCTGAGTCACTTATCCATGCAACTGATTCGCAAAACAGAAGGATATGAAGCAATAGAAAATTTGTAGGAGATCATTCTATCCTGATGCGATGAATTCATACCCATCTGCATGTTATGTGGTAATCAGTTCTATTATTTGTGACATTCACCTAAAGAACATCATGATGATTGGTATAAACTAGCTCCAAAACAAGTTAGTGAACGTGAAGTTTACATACACTGGAATATAGACAAATTGCATGGAACTAATGTTGGGCAAATGATTAAAAAATTGTCAATGAGAGGCCATCGTGAAGTAAAAAAGTTTCCCATGTTTCATGATGCTGTGTTCTCCAATGCAATTAATCGCAAAAGCATGTCTGTCTGTCTCTCTGTCTGCATGCACGTCTATCGTGTTCTAGACTCTTCCTTTCCTTCCAGGCAGACTTTTTCCTCGGTTTTATAACCGGTCGTACACGTAGGCATAAAGTTACCCGGGTATTATTGACAAATCCCCATAGCCTACAGAATTCAGCTGTTTCAACACTCTATGTGGAAATATACCGCTACCTTGGTCTTGTTCAAGGTCAAGGGTAGGGTTTCTAGATCTGTATGAGGTTTAGCAACCAATTCCAGTTCCTAGACCTATGAGTTCGAACACGAAAGGTAATAAAGGACAACGACTTACCCTTGACATTGGCAATGCAATAATAAAGTCTTCTAATAATGCAATGCAATGATGAGGCATGACCTTTACCACTTTACCTTTCCCTTATTGCCAATGTTAATGAGCCGAAAAAAGTAAACTCCTTAAAACCCTCCCAAAATGAGATTTGCAAGGCTAAGGGTACTATATAGCTATAATACATAACGCTTTATTTTTTGCAGGGCAAATTGTAGACAAATGCATGGCAATAAGCTGTCCTTGTCTATGATAAATGAAACCCTTTCCGACAACTATATTTCAATTATCTGAATTTCCAGACGCATTATCTACTTCTAAAGTCAAATAGTCAACGTAAAAATAGAATATGAAATAATCCTATAACCGTCTGAAAAAACCCTTTCAAAGTACTCACATTGATAACTCCATCCGGTCCTTTGGAAACGGTTGATGATTCATAGGAATACTGAGACTTGATCAAGTCCTCCCCATAAGAAACCTTGGGGCTGTTGACTTTCACAGTTGTAGCCGGCATTATTACCACTTTCTTATGTAGAGAAATAACTTGCGAGTTTCGGAAATGTTTTAGTAAATACCCTGAATGGTTTTTTGGTCTGTATTATCTACAAGGAATGCGTTCTGAACACGTTTAGATTGAAAGTTGTAACAAGTATAACTGAACTCACTAGCACTAAGCTCGTTCTTATTATTACTCCCTCAGTTGAGCAGGTCTGAAATATAACTGTGTTTTACTACATGCGTAGACACCCCGATACTTCTTAACTGTGGTTGAACCTTTCTCTGACCGGAATCCATCCACGATGCTGGTTCTTATTTATATGAAATCAATGCTTCTAAAAGGAGCTAACAGGACTCAATAAGTTGCTCATTATCATCGTATCGTTAGTTTACATAATCAAACTATAATGACATGGGCTAATGGGTAGGTGATAAAACGGACTCTGACTTGTTTCTTTACGATAAACAGTTGTTGAGTAAAGGATATGTGGTTACTACTTGGTAGGGAGCATTAGTCACAGATTTAGATTACATTAAACAAAACTTTGATACGCTTTTGTACACGATAGCTATGGCATAGATCAGACATCCGTGCATCCCATGTTATCAAGGAAGTATTAAGAAGGGGAATTCTTAGCTTATCTTCAGGCAGCTAATAAAGAATGTAAATGTATGGAAGTCAACGGTGATAATAATTGAACTGCGATGCAAAGCAAGTGAAATGGCTGGTTTATTGTTGTATTAATCATGGACTATGGACTAGCTGTTGCATTATGTTAATTAGGTTAAAGTGGGGAAGAATCACAAGTGGATTAGTTAATCGAAACGTTGCATAATATTTATAATTCTGATTAAAAGTTTCTTATGGAAATCTGTGTTCTTTTGTATACTTAAATGCACAGAGAGATGGTTGCAATTGCAACTGGACACTTTACTTCAAGACTGGACATTTGTGAAGTAATAAATAATTTATTTAGTTGCTTAGTATAAATAATGTGCATACTACAAACTCCAATCCAATATTTAGCATAGCATTTTGCCACTGTAAAAGTGGAATTTTGCTTTTTAAAACTAAGCTGAATTCTATATCAATAATAAATTTTATTTAAGCGTTTGCAAATTATCTTTTTGCAACATCCGGTTAATCTTATTAAAGTATGTTTATTTTCCAGTTACGCAAATAAATGTTACGTGATGATGTTACTTCAGGTCATATTTTTCTATAACTTAAAAGAACAAAACTAAGCTAAGCGGAAAGAAATAACTTGGTGTTTGGTTGCTGAACCCTTGCTCTCCAGTCTGACCTTAAACCTTAGGTGAACTAATATTTCACTTTTGAAATGAAACTGCTTATGTTTATGCAAATAAAAGTCTTGAGATCAGAAGAGTCCGAGTAGACATTATGCTAATATTATTATTACTTTGTAAACTTTGCATGACAAACTATAACTGGCGAAAGGAAAAGGTTTAATTAAACCAAGAAGTGTAAACTTCAAGAGAATTTAGAATGATGGTATGTAAACATTAAGATATATAAATACATATACATGCAATAAAACTCTTCAAAGTAATAATAACCGTTTAGTTAGGCTCATGAACAGTTAAATCTTATTCAGGCCCAAACGAATACCAAGTAGTTCTAATTTCTCACCGTCAACCGTACACCACGTTGATGAGAACCATAAACTTAGCATTACAAGTCCGAGATCAATCAATACATTTCGTGGGTTGTAGGTCGAAAGTGCGAAAACGCAAAGTTCGAACGCCTAAAGTTCGATTTTTTTTGTGCGAAAGGCCTTTA
>JAQFZX010003025.1:0-14769 GCA_034682405.1 Hydroisotoma schaefferi | reverse complement strand
GCAGTGTTGCACGACCGGTTTTTTCTATACGCGTGCTGATTATCATTTAGTAATACATCAACCCTTTGCATAAGTCTTTTCAAAAATTTTGCAGTACACATTAAGTATAGAGATGGGACGAAAATTGGTTGCTATGCTATAAACCTTGACCCTTTTCCTTTGTATAGGGGTATAATGTTTGCTGTTAGGAGTGCCTGGAAGGATGACTTTATTTCAAAACCTTTATAAAAACCTTCATAAAAACGGTGAAATTTACGTGGGGGGTTTCCAGCAAAGTTGATCCGCAAGTTGATTTGACCAACTCTAAAAGTATCTCTTGTTTGGAATGAACCAGGAGGATGAACAGGGACTCACGAAAGAAGGTTATGATTTTTGCGACAACTGTGAGATAATTTTCGGGGTGAGAAGCTAGATAGCATCGTTCCAAATTTACGCTACGGATTTCAGCACCTCGGAACAGGATTGCGAGGGTGTGGCATATAATGCAGAGTATCTGGTGTAAAAGGAATGGGGTTAGTGGGGTAATTATTTAGTCTAAAATTCTACGTTTTATTTCATGGGTGAAAAGTAGAATGTTTCTAACTCTTTGAAGCCAAAACTTCCGGATTTCAATGTCACCGTTCGAATTGGATTGAAACCGAAAGGGAGTTACCCCGATGAAAAAGGTGAAGTTGAAAAAGGTTAGGAAAAATGGATTTGGAGATCTGGGATGGGCCTCATCATTATCCGGGTTTGGGAACTTTTCCTTGGGTTTCGATGTTGAAAAGAGCATTGTATCCACCATTTCTTGAGATCTGATAATTGACTTTGGGTTCGAGGAACTCGCATTCTTTATTACTTCAAAACTTGTTTGAGAACTCACAAAAAGGAGGTTTTGGTGTTTAACTTTCATCATAACTTGTTCGTCTTGATGCTTGCATGCTTTTGTATGTATTTTTATAATTTCATGAATGAAAAAAATATAATAACTATAAGGATGGATGTGGAAATAGGAAATGTATGTTAGGGACGAATTTATTAACGACGTAGAACAGATTTTATTTCTTATCCTTGAACGTTATTCTTCCAGCCATGTTGTATGGTAAGCGTTGCTGAAGTTTGTTTAGGATAAGAGCAATTTTTCTAAGTGACTAGGTTAATATTTTACATAAACTACAATAATTTATCATCATTCATTCATACACACATAATCAATTAATGTTTATTCTATACGTTGAGATAATGTTGTGTGCGTTGGTGTTTGGTCTGTTTGTATTTCAAAAAGCATTTGTCAAAAGTATATTGTAAAAAGGCCCTGATCAGATTGATCGATTTATCAAACATGCTGGATTTTTGGCAATTGCTCTTTAGCGGACCATGCCAGTTAGTTGAAGCTTTATTGCTAAACTTCTATATAATTGGTTAATTGATTTTAGTATAAAAACACTATCATTAAAGCTGCGTGGTAGCGCCTTGAACAAGCTACCTGACTTCTTAAATTTATTTATACTTTCCACAAACATTAGCCTTCCTTTTTTAAACTTGAGATCCAAATCACCTTAGAAAAAATATCATCTTTACTAAATTAGGTTTCGGATGGCTTCGTTTGTTGTACTAATAATCTGATATAATCTTTAATAATGGAAGTGTAATCCTTTCCATGCATGTCTTTCTAGTTTGATACTCAACTCTAAACCGCAAAACTACTGTAGTTAAATCAACCAAAGTTCTGATCAAATGTTAACTCTCACGGCTTTTACATAGTAAATCTCACAAGGTAGGATATCCCATTAAATAACCCGGAAATATGGTGATATCCTACAAAGTTTCCTAACAAACGACCCTATATTATTATGTAGCAAAGTTTAATTTAGAAAAACCCAATAAAGGAGAGTCAACAAGGAAAAAGTAAGCTACGTTGGTATTTCCCAACAGCTTTGCTATTAGTGGGATCATTATGCTCTATTCTTGAGGTACGGTTTATAAATTATAGTTTAATGGAACGTCGTCAAAACTGTATTATTTGTTTGGTCGACGTAAAAGATGAAGTATAGTCATTTCCATTAACTGTCGGCTGTTGGGGTTATGATTATCAATTAGCTTACAGAAGAATGACTGCAAAGGGTCAATTATGTAGAGCCGTTTCTACCGATTACCATTGCTAAGGAGTATCTTTACCTTCCACCGCTGCTACTGTGCACTGCTCCTTAACGTTTCCAAATTACTTTACACCTTTTACAATGTTTGAACAAATAAGGCATCCAATTAATCAAAGGTTTAACTATTTCTGCATGAACTTTGCATTTCTAAAGAGTAAACCTTTATAGAAAGGTATACTCAAAATAAGAACTCCAAAAGCAAGACAAACACGTTCGCCTAGATCGTTGAAATTAGAGTTATTTTATTTCTGTGCGGAGTTATTTTGTTAACATTTGAACAATACTTGTTAGTCAAAAGTCAGACTTGTTAGTCCAAGGAACTGAAGTTTTCAGACAAAAGCCTACCAAGTAGAACATGGACTCAAAGATGTGTTTAAACATTCTGTATATTTTATAAATAAAGAATCCCCCACGGTTAGAAATGGGCTTGGCCGTATTTGCAGCCCAACTCTTGTGCGTTTATTTCTACTGTATACCCCCAAACAGTCCGGTTAAAATCCCGGCAGAGAGGATCCCCAGAAATTCAACCCCCCAAAATAGCCCCCTAGATTCTGTAACATTGAATCCCGATCCTGTTGTCCAGACTCGGTCCGGAGAGGTTCAAGGCTACTTACTCTTTACAATCAGGGGACGAACTTTTGCAGGATTTGAAGGAATTCCTTATGCAAAACCACCCACAGGGAGAAGGCGCTTTGCGGTAATATTATTCCCTTTATTTGCAAGATTAATTCAGCCTCATGGGTCCAACCATGGGGGGACACCAGGAGGATGTACCCCCTAGCATTGAAGGATATGAAGGGGTGGGGCTTAGCGGGGCTGGGCAGAGCCTGCTTAACATGTAAAGGATAGGGCTTATCGGGAATTCCAGGGGGTACATTTAAAAACTAGGGGAAAATGTACCCTCGTACCTCCGGTGGTTGCGATAAAGTTTTCTGATTTACCCTCTGGAATTCACGATAGGCCTATCCTTTACATGTTAATCAGGCTACGTCCAACCCCGCTAAGCCACACCCTTTTATATCCTTTAATGCTATTTGTACCCCCTGGATGGTACCCCCTAGTAGTTGCACCTGTATCAGACTAAGGTAATGGGTAATGTTATGCAGTCTGTTGCAGAATCCAGAGCCAGCGGAGGCTTGGAAGGGGATCCGTAAAGCGCATCGACAAAGTCCAGCCTGCGTCCAGTTGGACTTTACCAGAAACTTTAGAGTACTAGGGCGAGAGGATTGTCTCTATTTAAATGTTTACACCCCGTTTGTAAGACTTATAAACATTTTAATAAATTTCCGAACGTTTATTTAAAGCGATAAAATATGGTTTGGAATTTAGATTTCCAGTGATAATCCAGCTAACAAGATTTCGTTGCCAGTCATAGTCTTCATTTTTGGGGGTAAGCGAATGGGATTATTAATTTAACTAAATGGGGTTATATTTGTAAAGGAATGTGGGAATATTAGGAGGGTACCTTGGCGGAAGTGGGAGTGACTATGGGGCCGCATATTTACAAGACAATGATGTCGTCCTTGTCATAATGAACTATCGGTAGGATTTATATTACAAATTTAGTCATAAACGTTGCTCAAACTTAGATGCATTTATTTACTTTTCTAGATTGGGAATAATGGGTGAGCTTTGGACATCAGGATTAGGATACTTTTTTATTAATTATAAACACAGAAGGATTTCACCTTTTCTTTTGAAAAGTTCATAAGTATATTTACAAATGAATCCCTTCCACTTGTAAGGTTTCTTAAGCACAGGAGACAAGGTGGCAAGTGGGAACTGGGGACTTAAGGATCAACTCCTAGCTTTACAATGGGTTCAGCAAAACATACAAAATTTCGGAGGAAACCCTAACTTGGTCACACTAATGGTAAAATCCACTCAGTTGGGGTTTTTTGTACAAAAAGCGTAGGAAGTTGTAGTAATTTAATTGGTAACTATTTAATTGCATTTAATAATAATAATAAAGGGGGAAAGCGCTGGAGCGGCTGCAGTTGGTGAGAGTTTAAGTTGATATAAAAATGTTAAAGTTTGTGAAAAATGGATTACAAAATGGTGAAATGCAGGTCTGCACATAGTTTCTCCCTCCAGTCGTGGACTCTTTCATCGAGCAATCCTCCAAAGCGGTTCGGCCTTTTCCTACTGGGCCATAAATAATTCAACGTATACTAACTCGAATAAAATGGCCAACTACAGCTCCTGTCCTTCCTCCAACTCCCAACAAATGGTCTCCTGCCTGAGGGGAATAAATGCCAATGCTCTTGTCGCTCAAACACTCCGACTTTTCCCATACTATCTCCCTTTTACAGCGCCCTTTGGAGCGGTACTTGAATCCGAACTTTCAACCCAACCCTTCCTGACCCAACCTCCCGAAGTGACCTATTCTAAGGGAGGGGCTGCCCGGGTTCCGATGATCATTGGCTTTAACCAAGATGAAGGGGGTTTATTTGGAGCTTGTACGTTATTATCAGGATATGTTAAGTCCCTTGTGAATTATGAATATAATGTAGGGTTAACTTTGGTCCTTAGTGGCGTACCTGACCCCAGGGTTTCTCCGAACCTTGAACAGAGGTTATAATGAGATCATGCCGAGGCTTATGGGATTTGAAAATAAAACGAATGGAGTGGATGCGTTAGTGGCTGACAAAATCGGGAGGTTCTATCACAACAGTTCAAGTATGACCTTTTGGAATCGGAGGGATTGGATGCGGGTAGGTCGGGGTCAGAAATATACCTCTTGTTCTTTGTATAATTTAGTGCATTTTTTGTGTGTAGATGTTTGGAGACCGTATGATATTGGAAGGAACGTATGTAGGGATGCAGTACCACTGCGTGGTCGCCCCCACCTACGGCTACATGTTTGGTTACAAGGATACAATATCTAGGGTGAATGTTGTGGGATTGGATTCAAAAGATTGGGGGGTTTCGCACGGAGATGACCTTCATTTATTCTTTAATAGTAGTCTACTCTGGGCTCCCTTGGAACTGGGAAAGGAAAACTTTGATATGGCCGAGCTCATTCATAATCTTTGGACTAACTTTGCCAAATTTGGGTATGTATGGCTGAACTGAAGCTTTACATTTGTCAGGTTTCAAAAATAAATTGTGTGTATTTTGTTTACTAAAGGAAACCTTGGTATGAAGACGAAAAGGGGAAGCTTGTGGAGGAATGGAGAGAAATAAGAAATCCAGGAGATTTCGAAATTTTAAAGTTAAATAAAACCTCAGAAATGATGCGGATGCCTTTCTTAGACAGACTTAACTTTTGGAAAGGCTTGGGCCTTACAGGAGGTTTCTTCTTGGTCTAAGATTTTAACTACAGATTATTCTCTGTCATGTTTACATAAATTACTTAATTTATATGGCATTTTTCTTCGTTTTAATGTGATATCTAGTTAAGATTTCTACAAAAATCCTAGGTTTGATAGCAGTCATATTTCATATAATAGATGATAAGTAATACTTGTCAAATGGAAATATAAATGGTAATACATCCTTGTAAATTATCACTAAATTTGCTGTTAATGTTTTTATTGAGGAACGTGCAGGAATTAGAATAAATAAACCGTTGTTGTTGGGCGTAACAAAGGTTAGCGTGGGGTATTGGAGGCAAGTTGAGACATTTCGGGAGGTTGGGTGCAAGTTGAGACATTTTGTGATGTTGTGGGCAAGTGAAGACATTTAGGGGGCAAGTTAGACGTTTTGGGATATTGGGGGCAATGTGAGACATTGTGGGGTGTTTGGGGCACTGTGACAAATTTTTGAGGTTGTATGAAGTTATCACGGCTGTGGGTACCAATTGGAAGTAGAGTCTGGGTGCCCAAATAGGATCTGATGAAGTTATCTAGAAGTAGAGTCTCACCTTGCCCCATGTGACCTTCGCACGGTCATAACTTTTGACCTGAGTGTCACAGAATAATTTTCATCAATGTTTTGAAATCTTTCCAACGATACCATGGTTGATAGGGGTTAGTATAGACGAATTTGTGACCTTTGCCCCCACTCCCCATGAGGTATGACCGAATTAGTCCATCTATAAACTCCCAGAGTTTCTTGACCCCAAAAACCGAAATCCGAAAACAGAATTAAAAAAAGTTGAACGGTTCGAAAGTCATCGCTTGGACGGACAGCCAGCCAGCCAACCAGCAATGCAGCATGACAGTGCATTCACATAAAGACTTCGCTTCGCTAGTCTTAATAATCAAAGTGTAGGTAATTGCCACATTGCTTATTCGTCTTGTATGTTCTACTAGGAAAAACCTCACCTCTTTCCTATTCCATCTCTCCATCCAACAGTTAATTCAATTTTTTATAATACCATAAATTAGCAGACTAAGATACTGCAGGGACGTATCCTTGAATGCAGTTAATACTTCAAGCTGACTATTGAGAACTGCAATCTGCAATCCGAAGCAAAAAATCGTAGGCGTGTAGAAACAGTAAACAGTATTATACGCAAAAAATTGGTTGCATGCATGAGGATTTTGGTTTCTCCGTCTTTTAATTTGATTCCTTTATACTATTCTATTGCAGCTTAGATTATATCTTTTGGAGTATGCAATTAGCGATTATAAATGGGATATAAGTTGGTTGATGCACTTTTATGAATCCTGCCAAGAACTACGTGTATCATAATTTATTCACCTTTTTGTCTGGTCAAGTTTTGCAAGTAATCCAACTTCTACCTTTTTGCGAATAGAGATAATGAATGATACATAAAAGGTTGAAAGGACTATGAAAAACTTCCAGTCATGATTACCTTTGTGAAGCGGTCGCATATTTCTTTGCATAATTCTGCTGTAATAGCTACTACGTTGAGTTTTAAAGAATTCCAACCTAAAAGTTGATATTAAACTCATTGAAATAAAATGGTGCTGGGGTTGGGTATATTTGTGACAAATCTTTTCTGTATTTATTTCTCGTGCTCAGTTCCAACGACTCCGGTTAAAATACCGGAAATGCACATCCGAAGACAGAATAATGGATTTGGAAGAAGTGATCACTTGGATGACGTCCCCTTAGACCCCAATCCGATTGTTGGGATTGACTCTGGATTTATTCAAGGCTACCTCAGTAAGACTATACGGGGAAGACCTTACGCTTCTTTTGAAGGGATCCCCTTTGCTAAAAGTCCCACTGGAATCCGACGCTTTGCAGTAAGTTACTGTCCTTGTTTGCAGTTTAGTTCTGGGAAACATCGTTATGTGTAGGGGGATTTAATTCAGTTCTTATACCGTGAATACTTGAATAGTGTCCCCCTTAATTACCATTAATAACCCCATAAACCCCATTTAATTGTATTATTAATTTGGACCCCCACCGGGACGCTATTGGAGTATATACGGTAATTTCATTTGGAAAGGACAACACGGGATGGGATAACGTGAAATGCACGTTGTTTCCAGTATCACTACCCTAAAACCCCTGCGACCTGCCGCGTCTAATGTTTTTGTTTTTTTAGTTGTTGTTTCATAAACAAATTTTGAAACATGTTTAGCATTGGAAAGATACCCCTTTTAACATGCAAAGGATAGCATGCGGCTTAGTTAGCGAGGGCGGCATATCGCAGGGATTTTAGGTTACTACTTAAAGCAAACTACATCAGTTGACCAGGATTACCTTAATGGTATCTAGATAAGGTTTCTAATGTTCCTTTGGATCGATTATAAAGCAAGCAGTGCAGTGTTGATCTTTGAGCCCCACCCAATTACCACTTTCCACGTTGTCTTCCGTACT
The DNA here is from genome assembly GCA_034682405.1 of Hydroisotoma schaefferi. NCBI lineage: Eukaryota > Metazoa > Arthropoda > Collembola > Entomobryomorpha > Isotomidae > Hydroisotoma > Hydroisotoma schaefferi. Next base: position 6,892 of record JAQFZX010003025.1, on the reverse strand, counting down.
TTTAAAGCCATTGTTTGTGAAATTATTTGCAAGTATAGTTAAAGTGGGTGTGGGTTGTGATATTTGGACGATATTTAGTTTCTCACACAAAGGATAAGTTGGCATGCAATTCATTGAAAATGCGTTAATAACTGTAATTATAATGCTATTTCTCAGTAAACTTCAACTAGAGGTTCAGTAATACGCAATGTATTCTCGAGATATTTCTTAATTACTCCAGTAGGTACTGCCCTTCCTCGTATTAGTTATGGTTCAAGGGTTCTTCTCACACGTTTGGATTTTAATCCAATGCAAGTTTTCAGCAAAACAGTAGACACTTGATAAATTGATTACAATTTATTCATTCCATGTGTACTCTAATTCCAGGTAGTTGATTAGATCGCCCCGTGCTCAAAGAGTTTTTAAGAATCGCACAGGATAGCATACAGTTTGAGCTGGTCGCACCAGCTAAATTCCAGGTGCACCAGTGCTGCTGCTGCATATAAAAAAATTTAGACTGGTTTTCCTCCAACGGCTTTTTGTACACGACACTATATAATTAAAGTCTAACATCTACTCTTCTCTACTCCTCTTTACTGCTGTACAAAAGATGTTAGGTAGTAAGAATAAAAACAAAGTAGTAAGTAATTGACAGACTGCAAAGATGATGTGAGATGATGAATGAGATGAATTGCAATTTTCAAATGTACATGAGGAAAAACATGTAATAAATTGTTTTACATGCTATTAACTTTGATTTGTCATTATTTTGAAGCTGATTAGTATTACTGTTTGTGGAATACGTAGAATCCGGAGCGGATAGATCCCTGGGAAGGGGTCCTAAAGACGGTTAAGCCAGGCCCATCCTGTGTCCAATTAGACTTTACACATCAGTATGCAGTTGTGGGTCAGGAGGACTTGCCTTTACATGAATGTCTACACTCCAATAATCGTATGCTTAACCACACTATTTCCTACCTTACAACTTACTACCGTATATCCTCGAATAGTGGCCCCAGGTTTTAATTAATTCTTCCGTTTTTTTGGTGGTCAAATTACTATGGGGTTATTAATAGTACTTTAGCGGGGGCCAGTATTCGAGGATGTACGTTATTTTTAACAAAAGTTTTGCTTTGTAATCAGTCATGCAAAACTTTCCTCCTTCCTTGTTTATTTTTTACAGGTTGGTAACAATTACTTGGGTAAAACCAGCGTGAACGTGTCTTTGCCCGTTGTCGTCTTTATTTACGGGGGTAAAACTTTTCAGCACTTATGCTCTGTACCCAAATGCTCGCCCGTATGCCGCGGTTTATGTGTATAAAAAAATATTTTTTGAAGCAAGTTTAACATGGGAGAGATATGCGTGTGGTATAATTAACGAGGGCGGCATATATATGGGCGAGGATTTAGGGTATGGGCTGTTTAGATTTGGTGGATTTGTAAGAAAGTTTGAGAACTTTTGATTTAAATTTTGAAGGAGGATTTATCAGTGGGTCAGCTAAGGATTATGGGGCTGCATATTTTCAAGATCATGATGTCGTACTTGTAATGATGAGCTACAGGTAGGCCAAACGGTCTAAACCTAACTGAATGATGTATGCGATTTGTTGTGAATAATATTATTAATTAAATTTTACTTTGAATACCTCCACCCTTCTAGAGTGGGGATAATGGGTAAGGTGCAAAGTTAAAGCATGTAACTTTACTAAACTAACTGAAAAGGGCATTAAAGATGATGAGGTTGGCAGGGTTTCTAAGTACAGGGGACAACGCTGCAAGTGGTAATTGGGGGTTGAAAGATCAAGTCCTTGCTTTGAAATGGGTCCAGAGGAACATTGGAAACTTTGGAGGAAATCCTAATCTGGTTACTCTTATGGTAATCAACTCGGGTTTATGTAAAAAGTATTACTTTTCAGACGATTTAAATGTATTTTTTTTGGATGGCAGGGCGAAAGTGCTGGAGCTGTTTCAGTCGGTTGGTATTCATAGATCACACTTTTACTAAGGATTTTGCAATTTCCTTGAAACCGACTCATAGGCTTGAGAATGATTCCCCACTTGTCCTTAGGATTGCAGATAGTGTCGCCAGGAAGTAGGGGTCTGTTTCATCGAGCGATAATCCAAAGCGGTTCAGCCTTGACCTACTGGGCTGTAAATAATAGTACGATTAGCAACTCTAAAAAGATGGCCTCCTTCGCCTCCTGTCCGACCTCCGACTCCGTTTCGATGGTCTCATGTCTCCGGAACCGAAATGCCCAGTTGCTTGTGGCTCCCACCATCCGACTTCTGCTTTACTTCATCCCTCTTACACTCCCCTTCGGAGCTGTAGTTGAAGGGGAGGACGCTGACCAGCCCTTTCTTACACAATCACCCGAAACTATATATGCCAAGGGACAGGCTTCACGCGTCCCATTGATAGTTGGGTTCAATGAGGACGAAGGGGCTTTGTTCGGAATTCGTACGTCCAGTTTATTCATCTTTAACTGAGTCTACGACCAATGATGCCACGTCAAATGATACCACGTCAAATGATGCCACGACCAATGAAGTAAGGTATCATTTGACATGGTATCCTTAGACATTAGGTTTAGGTATCATTTGACATAAAGTATTATTTGACGTTAGGTATCATTGGCCGTGCACTCCATCAAACATGTCATCCATCGGCCTCTTATATGCCTTTGTTATTGTTTTGGTCTTAGTTATGTACATACTCCCTGGGCTGTTCCGCATTTTGAATGCTCATTACAACCACATTATCCCAAAGTTCCTTGGCTATGAGAACAGAACGGATGCGGTTGAGGAAGTTACAGACAAATTGAAACTATTTTATCACAGCGGACAGCCCATCAACTTTTGGAATAGGAGAGATTGGATAAAGGTAACTTACCTAGGATTTCTTGCTAAAGTATGATAAGGGGATATATGGCATGCAAATCGACCAAAGGCTGTAAAACACGTACCGACCTACGTCAGTACAAAAATGAAAAACCATAAAGATAACTTGTAAATCCCTTCCTATATTTGTCGGTAGCTTCTTGGGGATTAAACTGGATGTATAATGTATATTTTGTGGTTTTGAATAGATGTTTGGTGACCGTGTGATAATAAATGGTGCATATATGCAAATGCAACATCACTACCGAGTGGCTCCCACGTATGGTTACTTGCTAAGCTACCTGGACAAAATATCTGCAGTAAACTCTGTAGGTCTTGAATCAAAGGATTGGGGGGTGTGCCATTTGGATGATCTCCACTACTTTTTCAACTCATCATCATTATACGGTCCTTTAGAACTTGACAACGAGAACTATGCCGTTTCGGAGTTGATGTTCAATCTTTGGATTAATTTTGCCAAATTTGGGTTGGAACTTAATGCATTTATACTTTAAACGGTCAGTGGCATTGAAAACTATACAAAAATGTTTCCACCTAACCATTTTTAGAAAGCCGTTGTATCGAGATGAAAATGGAGAGTTAGTCGAGCGATGGAAACCGCTTGAGCCTCCACCTTCCAAGTTTGAAATTTTAAAAATAGATAAAATAACCCAGATGATCCCTCTACCTTTCACAGACAGGTTGGATTTGTGGAAAAGTTTCAAACTGAAGGATGAATTTTTCTTGGATTCAATTAATTACTAGAAATTGCGTATTTGGAATAAAACCCATTTTTTATACTTTTGTACTATGGAATAAGCGAAAAACTTGAGTCAATTTTAGATGGAAAAAGCGCATTACATGGCAAATAGTAAACTGATGTGAAGATTAGTACTTTATTTAGATCATACCGTCACCATCTTTACTATACGTTTTTAGCTCCATATATAAATAATCACAGCCGGCTCACAAATCCTAAAACATCGTTAATTATACCAGACGGCTTCAAGTTTTGGTTTGCCTTCAATTATCTCCACCAGTTTATCAGTATTTACTGGTTACTTACTGCTGAAGATACGTCGGTAAATGTTTAGCATGAATTGAGTTTAGTTCTGATCCTTGAAAAATAAATGCAAATATTTGCAACCCCAAACTTAACTTAATTAAGCTCCAATAAAGGCCTGACAGAGTCAAACATTAAATGCAGAATAAAATTGATATGAAACATTTGCAGTAATTTTAAATGATTACAGAGTTCAGAGAAGTTGTGTAAAGTTTGAAGCATTAATCCTGTTTGCTGTCACAAGCAAAGAATACATTGAGCACCACCACCACTTGGATAAAATAGATAAGATAACGACATGAGTATTGCAGAGTAGAACTGTTGGCAGTTCTCTAAGTCGATGTCTGGCATTTAGGCTCGATCTTCTCTGAAAACATTTTACCATACGATATAGAGGTTATAAAGACTGACGTTACTATAAATGTAAAACAACTACCATACCATCGTCAGTTATAAGTAAACTGGAGAATTATTGTTGAAAAAAAAGATAAAATTGAACGTAGAATATTTAATGGCAATTTGTTTTCGTATAAAGAAATGGTTGAAGCAGTAAAGCTGATTGCTTAAGGGGAATTAACGGTACATTTTTGCCGTTTTTCGTTCGGTCTATTCCATACAATTATAGACAAGTAAATAACGTGACGTGGCCAATCAGCTCAAAAGCATACATATAAAATCATTCTTCCAAATCCTAAACGGTACATTCCAGATCCAGACAACACTTATGTTAGGTCTCAAGCCTCAATTGACCAGTTAACTGCATACTAAGCACGTTCAGATTAGCAGATATTAGCAAACGATTTAATTCTGAACACTAACTGTGACTGTCCTACAATATTGTATATGTGTCTCCAGCAATAAATCGACGTAAAAAGGGTGTGCGGTTCACTTCTGTAGGCAAAGCTATAGTTTTAAACAAGATTGTAAGCCTAGTGTGATCACTTATTACACTTGGAATAGTTGGTACAATCCAAGGAGAACAACTGAGAAAGGTGCTTAGAATTGTTTATTCGCAAACTTGCGCTTTTTAAGCCCAAATGAAGCTGTAGTAATATTGTCTTTACAGTACGGTCACTGTTGTTTTTGGACGGAATTCTAGTCCGATCCTGTCTACGTTTTGTGGTTATCCACACAAAACCTCAGTTAAAGAGGTAATCACCTTTTGTCCTTCTACACGAGGTGTTGCATCCCTTCTACCCTTAGCCAACGATCAAACTACAGTTGGGAAGAGAGAAATCCAATCAAGTTTGCAGCTTGAAATATTCTGGACCGTTGGAGTATATTTTAAATTACTACAGTTTAGAACTGGGAAGAATCTTCTACTTCGATTGAACTTTGACCCTTGGGATTCAGCCCCAGAATGGAGGCCAGAACTGGTAAGTTTCATCCATAAAATTAGATCTTTGTAAGAAACCCTTTTTCGGCTAAAAAACCTTCTTTAGACCTCAGCAACTTTACGAGTATGTGCCGTAGTGACCCCTTATTTGTGGTTGAAATACCCTTCTTGGGCAATTTACTGTCGTTTTCGATGCTCTGTTTCTGGTTGAGGCTAGATACCTAGTTCTTTGAAACTAAATAGACTTCCTTTTATTTATTTAATTACAGTACGCGTTCAAGAGTTGGTTAACATTATTCAAGAAGAACCGACAATTTTTGACCGTTGGAAGTCACTTGCAGACGCTTTTGGATTAAGCGTTAGTAAACTGGCCGAGTTAGATCAGGAATGGAAGTCGCAAACTCTGCCGGGTGATAAACTCATCAAGAAAATCATCACGCTTTGGGTCTCCTCAGCAAAATGTTCAAACCGGGCTACGGTTGGAGACTTGGTGGATGTTTTGATCCTGCAAGGGTTCATAAATATAGCAGGTTTGTAATTTGATTGATTCATAACGCTTTGTGGCTGAATATAGAGCGACTTAAAATACTATAGTATCCATTATTTCGTAACAGGGCGTCTGGAGAGTATATATGGACTAGGAACTGAAATAAGTTGTGAAATCGTAGAAGGAATTTGGTTCAATGTCAAAGATCCAGTTACACTGTTTACTGGACGAGAAGAAGAGTTACAAAGACTTCACAAAGCGATTCAACGAAATTCAGAAGGTTCTGTCACTGTCGCGTCCAATATTACAGCCGTAACTGGATTAGGTGGCATTGGGAAGACGGAGTTGGCCCGAAAATACGCTTCTAAACATGCTCAAGACTACAATGGAAATGTTGTATGGATAAGGGCCGAAAATAAGGATACCCTCGTAGAGTCTTTTTTTGAATTAGCGAGAGACAGCAGACTAGACATTCCTACAAAAGATAAGCATGGAAAGGACAAAAGCTTGCAGTCTATTGTTAATAATGTATATAGATTTTTTGCAAACAGGATCAGTCTGTTTATTTTTGATGGTGCCGACACACAAGAGGATTTGAGAGAGTTTTTACCACTACTTTCTTCAACAGCAGAGACTAATATTTTAATTACTTCTCGTGACAAAGATTGGGAACGTGGAGTAGAAGTTATTGAAATGAAAGAACTAATGTTAGAAGATGCTCTAGAATTTGTAAAAAAAGGGTTAGGCATAGACGATAATTCACAAAACTCAGAGATAGAAGCTTTAGTAAAGAAATTACAACGCTTTCCGTTAGCTATACAACAAGCAATATCATACATTAACAACCAAAACGAAGTAAGGGATTTTGGACCTCGGGATTATCTTAATGAATACGATATCAAAAAGCAAGAGTTTCTTGATTATGACGAATTCCTGGGGATCGATAACGACTTCACTAAAACAACATTCACAACTTGGAGAATAACAATTGATAAAATAAGGAAAAACAAAAGTGGGCATGGGATGTTGGCATTACAGATTTTGGATATTATAGCTTACCTTGCTCCTGAAAGAATAAATAGAGGAATATTTTATAAATTAGCAGAAAGTGGAGAGGAAGAGATAAGGTCAGCAGTGAGTTTGCTGGTTA
>JAQFZX010003024.1:0-14770 GCA_034682405.1 Hydroisotoma schaefferi | reverse complement strand
AGCCTGTTTAACATGTGAAGGATAGGGCCTATTCAGGAATCTTAGGGGTACTTAGAAAACCAGGGGGTACAAATAGCATTAAAGGGTAGGAGGAGAGCGGCTGGGCGGAGCCTTCTTAACATATAAAGGATAGGACCTATCAGGAATTCTAGGGGGTACTTAGAAAACCAGGGGGTACAATGCACCCTCGTACCCCCGAGGTTACACCAGACTAATGAAACCATGCAAAAGTTACCATAGTATAAGCTGTAATTTTTGCACATAATCAAGCCCAAAACTGCCAAAAAATACCCCGATGTTATGACGGACATACAGACATACAGACGACGGACATACAGACATACAGACGAGCAGTAAGACAAAGAAAAAGCTGCAGTGTGGAAAAGCAGCTGACGATGGATTTTTCTGAGCATAAAAAACCCAGGGATCTCCTCATTCCTTTAAGCCTTTCAGCATGTACGCTGTTTAGTCAATAAATCACCACAATTTTTACGACTAAACCAAGTTATTATTATTGAACTTGATAACCCTCGGTTATGGAAGATAAGGTCATTAAAGTAGCCAAATTAGAGATAAGTTGACCTAGGACAACCAACCACATCTTTTACTACCAAATATCCACAGCAGAATCCCCTTTTTTTTAAACATTCATCAGTTTTTTTGAGAGTATTTTTGCAGTTTTTTTGTCAAGAATATCCCGAGTATTAACGGGATTATTTATTTGGTGTTCCCTGGCAACAACCTAGGTAATTATGAGGACCTTAGTTTGGTTACAAAAACCACAACAAAGGGAGGAGGAAATAAGAGTTAATTAGCTGAGATATCCATTTTGTTCTTATCGAGGACCTTATCTTCAACATTCTTACCCCCACCCCTGTATTGTTGTTCTTTTTGTACCACTTGAAGATTCGGAACTAGTACTAAAATTACTACCCGCGGTCGCAGCAGGGACCTTTGACCTTAGATTGTCAGTGCAGGACGTAGGACCACAACACAATCTCCCTTTGACCTTAGATTGGCAGTGCAGGTGCAGGACGTAGGACCACAATCTACCTTTGACCTTAGATTGGCAGTGCAGGTGCAGGACGTAGGACCACAATCTCCCTCTGACCTTAGATTGGCAGGTGCAGGACGTAGGACCACAATCTCCCTTTGACCTTTGATTGGCAGTGCAGGTGCAGGACGTAGGACCACAATCTCCCTTTGCTCTTAGATTGTCAGTGCAGGTGCAGGACGTGGGACACAGTCTCCCTTTACTCTTAGATTGGCAGTGCAGGTGCAGGACGTAGGACCACAATCTCCCTCTGACCTTAGATTGTCAGTACAGGCCGTAGGACCACACTCTCCCTCTGACCTTAGATTGGCAGTGCAGGACTTAGGACCAGACCCACCCTCTGACCACAGTTGAAGCCAGGAAGGAGTCCTATTCTTTATAGATCCTTTTTATATGACCTCGTTTGGATGGGGAATTGCATAACACGATTTTGGTAAGATTTAGAAGTTGACCTTATACTGTCACTGTGGATGGGGTCAAAGGTCAGTTGATTATTATTGTTTTTTGTGCAGCGTGGAGATGGGGAACTGCCTCAAGGGTACGGGGTCAGATGACGTTTCGTTGCTAAGGGGGGCTGAGGGGCCTAGGGAATCATCATCTTCCGAACAGATCCATTCCCCTCCAGAAATGTATCATCATCTTCAGGTAGGATAAGCTCCGTAGATAAGGCTACGATCTCTAGTTAGCAAGAGCTTCAATTAATGCTTCAAATATCATGGTCCACGCTTACGATTAATATAACCAAAGACATAGCCACGACCCAAGAGGGGGTACAAATAGCGTTGAAGGATAGGGAGGGGTGTGGCTGGACGGAGTGTGTTTATCATGTATAGAAATTCCAGGGGTTACATTTTAAAACCAGGGGGGTACAATTTACCCGTGGTTGCGCCTATGACATGACCAAAGATAAGATTAGATGTTGTAATTGAGTCATAACTTGTACTACATTATTAAATAACCCGTCAGGAAGCCAATGTGCCTGTGTACTACCCGTCCCCAAATGTCCGTCGTCCCGTCACTCAACTTACAGAAGAAGAGCAAGTCAAGATTGCCAAACGGATCGGCCTCATCCAGCACTTACCCAGTGGCATCTTCGATGACGGATCCAAAAGTCGAGAGTAAGCTTGACAGTTAATAGTTAATCATCCAGTTAATCTAATACTGGGAATTGTTTAAAACTTGTGTTTTTGACCGCTCCAGATGCGTGATCTGCATGATAGAGTTTTCTGCTGGAGATCGTGTCCGCTACCTGCCTTGCATGCACGTCTACCACGTCCAGTGCATCGATGACTGGCTCATGAGGAGTTTCACATGTCCATCATGCATGGAACCTGTGGACGGTGCTCTATTTTTAACTTATCAAACCCAGCAGTCATAAAACTCCGATAACCGCATTGACGCAAGGTGCTCGCCCTCCTCAAGATAATATAACACGGACCTATATTACCTCATCGAATCGCAACCACAATTTCAGACGCAACCATACTTACTTTCACTGACGACCACATCCTTCCTATCTAGAAGAAAGTCCCAGCACTTCAAAACCCAAATGTAATATTTGTAAACCGAATGAACAAAGCCACCCTTCTACGTCCTGAACAGTACTTTGCTTACCGTTTATAAGATAAGTAACCGTAGAATGATACGAAATAAGAGTTAACCAACTACGCAATCAGTAACCGTAAATTCCTAGTGTGTCCTATGAAAATAACGCAATTGTACGTACGAAAAATATACCTAGTGCACTTTAAACCTTCAAACGCTCGATTTATTATGCAAGTCTAAAGCAAAGCAATTAAGAAACAATTTTTTTGTAAGCTTCCGTTCCTGGCAATATGTCTGACGTATTCCCAGGCGTGGTGTCCAGATCTTGTAATTTAACGCTCCTTAGAGATCATAGACATTTTGTATTATTCAGTCTTCTTTCCCTTATCGTGAATTACCAACCAACTGTGAACTATCTAGAGCAAATCATGTCCAGTTCATTTAAAGTGTAAGTTATAGAAATCTAACTTCCAACCAAGCCCTAATTTACTGTTTTTCTCTAGTTTAGCATGTTCAATTTTTATGAAGTTTACGAAACCCAAATTTTCAGTGAGTGGTGAGTGACCCTGCAGTGGCACTTACTTCCTCGATAGACGAAATCTCATTCCATTTAATAGTAATTAATAGACATAAACTGTCCTCATGTTAGTTTAATTTAAGCAGCTCATTCTTTGCAAAATCCAGCAGAATTACAGTTAGTTTAATTTCGAGTATAGGAGTTTAAGTTTCTAAATGACAAATGTGTGCATGGGAATTCGTTACCTGCAATCCATTAAAATTTGTATTTCTTGTTCGGTATTTTCGTTACTTTTTATATACGCAGCTATCTACAAGTGATTTCGTAGATGATCAAACTATAGTAAATCTTACAAGCAAATTCTGCTTTCCAACTCTGTAATGTCTCGCTCTCTTTAATTATAACTAACTTTAACTCACGGACAGACTTGGCAGGAAATAATGAACTTGTAGCATAATTTAGTATGGCAGAGCCTTCAGTGTCATTCATTGCCGAGTTTTTACTTATACTTGCAGAGCTTTAGAAGCGTTTAAAGCGTCCTTACCGAGCAGCGACAGCCAGGTAAAGAAATAAATGGTTTATTGAGGATTTCAGGCTTTTGTAGTGATGTAAATTGTGAGACTTTTTAAACAGAATAATCTTAAAAGGTGTGGCTTTTTTACTAGAAAAACGTACTCGCTTAAATTAGTAGTGGGCTGGGAAATCGTGTGATCTTAGAAAGTAGAAGCTCGTTTATTTTGTATCTGCTAGTTCTAAATATTACAAATAAATATGATAGCGTATCCAGTCCATCACCATTGCATTTTATAAGTTTTACTTTCAAGTAGAATAATAACTGTTGTTACTAACTTGTAAGATTAGCAGTAAAAAGGCTCCTATTGTTTAGAAACTCTTATCCATATGACAAAAAAAATGTATTATGAATAAGTCACAGGACTGAACTGGATGACAGGTACAATTTAATTGTGATGCAAACGTGTGAACAAAACTAAACGTACTTAAAAAAAATTCATCACAAACATTCATCCAATCTTACACAGTTTGTGGTATATAAGAAGAAATGAATGGCAGTAGTGATTTATAAAACGGTAGACGTTGAGAGAAGATTGTAAAGCATTTGATTGAAGCTACAGCGTCCCGATAACTTCTAGTTCTTGTAATGTATTGCTAAGTAGCGACGATGCATTTGACTTACTAATAGTTGTATAAGTTATGATTATGAATGATCTTGTATATACGTTATCGTTCGAAACCGTTGTGTTGCCCTTTAATCATTAAGTGTTTACTTATCTTTAGGCAGTGATAACCCGTTGACTCGAAATTCGTCAGCTACGAATCAATGGAAGCCTGCAGAAATGCACGCTAACCCTTAGTCATTTATATTCGTGATGTTTAGCCAATAGTACTCTTAGACTTATGATTCGACGACGTGTGAGATAAGTAAAAAATATTTAGTAGGTAATAATAAATGAGTGTGTGCTAATCACTTTTCATCACAGATTAATAGAATAAGTGGGATGAAATAAAAACAAAAACTATTTGTACAGTAAATGCTAGTTTTTACTATCTTATTTGAACAAGTTTGGGAATCTGGAAATAGTAAGGAGTTAATGAATAGAACAGGATGGATTGAGCTACTCAAGTTTTTTTTATTGCGTTCGGTATAGTTTAAACAAATAAAAATAAAGGGTATTCTTAATCCCTTAATTACACTAGACAGTCCATTACATAAGAGTTGTAAGTAATTCATTTAAAAGGAGTTATTGTGGCCATGATAAGAATCGTGGCGTAGATAGACTTTAAGTTTATAGCCTAGCAGAACAAAGCTGCATGCTAAGGGTCTTCACCTCTAGCGCTGACGCTTACGGAAAACAAGTTTCCGTGGTGGCTAAATTATATAAAAATTAGCATTATTTCCTGATGTACAAAGTTGTAGAATACATCGCCTTCCCGTTTTAAATTGGGGAGTACTCTACCCGCTAACACGGGGCTTATCTACAATCATTCGACCTGAATGAAGGTCTCGTATAAAATCTGCCCTAACTTTGCAGTTATCTCTACCCGGGGTTTTCACCAGACATCGGGGAAGGGGATTACAAAAGCGTAATAGTATTATTCACATTTAAAAAAGATGAAGTAACCAAGAGCGAGAAACTTTAGTTTACGAAACTCCTATACAAAGGTATAAAAATAATGCAATCCGATACTTTCATGCTCTCCGCTTTATAAACATTTTAGCTTTCTGTAATGCCGACAACGGAACACGTAGTTTGCTTGAATCTGCTAATTTCCGTACCCAGACCTACAAAAAACGGAATAGAAATTAGCCAAAACATCCCAACTTACTCGCAGTAAGTAATTGTCAACTAACCAAATCCTGGCTAATCCCACTAATAACACCACTAGTCCTTGGAAGGTCCTTTCCCTCCACAAAAACAGGTTGTCCTCTATGAAACCTAGTTTACAATTAAGGATTTTATTAGCCAAAACTTCACAAAAATTATAATCCAAAAAAACTCTACCGTTTTCAATAAGCTTACCACCGCTTTTCATAAAACAGTTTCCCGTCTTCAATCCTCGTGTCAGCTAAAGTCGGAGCCTGATTTTCGGACGGGAAATCAGAATGTTCTGACGCTGATGATGCTGATGAGTAAGCAGCTATTAAATTGAATAAACTCAATTATAAAATACGAAAATGGCAACTCTTTTAAAATCCAAATTCTACCATACTTCCGGTAAGGTTTCCCCCAATCTCTTTCCACGTTAACAAAATCTACCCTCAATTTAAGTTCAACAGTTCCCCAGAAGAGGGTCTTAACCGGAATTAAGGTCCACCACCTCCCTTACATTTTTTCCCACCTTGCGAAAGGAATTCTGAAGCCTTTTTCTTATTAGTTACAGCCATGAGGTCATCATTGATTAGCTTTTCGTCCAACAAAAAGGTAACCTGGGACTGCGGGGTTTTTCTCCGTTTCTCCGGAATAGGTACAGGCTCATTGGGACGTCTACGAAGCTTCCGGGTCGACATAGGTTTAATATCAATTAAATCGGATGTAAGTTCAAGTGAATAACGTTCCATTTCAATTTGCTTCCTCTTTTCTTCCAACTCACTGATTAAACTTTCACGAAGTTCGATCTTTTTATCCTCAAACTCTCTACCGATAAGCAAAGTCTCCTTGGAATAATCCCTCTCTATCCTAGCCCGTTCATGATCATTCCAAGCCTCGTTTAACTGTTTCCTATCACCAAAAAAAAACAAATAATTAATCTACATTTCTTCCACCTACTAAATCCAAACCAAAAACCCCAAATCAATCCATACTTCGCAGCAAGAACCACATTGATCATCTCTAACTTCCTGTTATAATCTATATGATTCCCAGCTTCCAGTTCCTCCAAGTTTATTTTTAACAGCCCCAGCTTATCCAAATAGAGTCTATACTCAAAAATAAAAGAAAAAAGGGTCAATTCTGCCTTCATATTTCTAAAAAATATTTTTACTCACTGTTCCTTAATCTTAAGTTTGGGTTCCTTGGAGGTGGAAGAGTGGGGCTGCGGACTGCGGGATTCCCCATCTTCAGAAGCGTCTTCGGTATCCTCATCGCTTATCGAGGGGGGCGTGTTAACGACAGTTGCCCTATACATCCCTGCCATCTGCTTCAGCTGTCTCTCTCGGTTATCATGCAGCTCTGCCAGCTCATCGTCATAGTCCATGGAGTCACTGAGGGACCTGGCCCTAGGGCTCAGCATCTTCAAACCCGTGCTTATCCGTCTCCAGTCCTTATCTTATCCACGGAATTAAACGTCCCACCTGATAACACGCATACAGAGGTCAATCACACCTATACAACAAAAACCTTGTAAACCTTGTCAAAACCTGAACTTACCTTGCACAAAACCTTACCAAAACCTGGGAAAAACCCCTAAATATCTAAATAAACCCTTTTTATTTCGAAATAGACCTATTTTTTTAAACTTTGAACCTAATAAGGCCGTATCCATTTTCCATTCCAATCCAAACAAAAATATGAATGACAACACATACCTTTTTTTGTTATCAACATCCCGTTGTTAGGAAGGGGCCTTTCAGACCTGATGTTGGAACATCTTGGGTGGTCCGACCACCCGCTTATCTTACGCTTTACATGATAAGCCTCATGATAACCACCCTTCGTTTCATTACAACTGGATGGATTAATTGGTGGGTTGGGGCTGTTTTATTTAGTAATTTGGGATTATGGACGACCCTTTTTAATTCAGTTGGGATTGTGTGCACGAGGTAGGGCTATAGAAACTGGATATAAGAGCCTCTCTCGGCCACAACCTTTACTTCCTTTAGGCCTCAATCCTACATCTATGCTCGGGTTTTTATAGTTTACTACCCTATTTTGGGGAATTAACTCCCCGAGGGGAGTTATTTTCAAGGGAGAAATTGGAAGCAATATTAAGATGGGTAGACAGGGTGAATTTGAATTTTTAACGTGGAATGAAAGGTAGGGGGAGTTATTTTAAGGGGGAATTCTAGGGGAGTAATTTTCCGGAAATTATAATCCCGAGGGGAGTTATTTTCAAAGGAAAAATTGAAAATTCTTTTATCATGGGCAAGTCAGGGTGAATTAAAATTTTTAATGTGGAAATCTGGTAGGGGGAGTTATTTTGAGGGGGAATTCTAGGGCAGTTATTTTCTAGTTACCACACAGTTGGAAAGATTACCTATCTAAATCACTGGGCTATCTTGGCTATGTCGGTATCTCAAACGAGGCAAAAGCTCACCGTTTTGACAATTTCTGAGGGCAAATAAATTGGTAACGGCCTCTGAAAAAACTCCTAACGGTTAGACTGCACTGCATTTGTGCCGTATCTATTAAGGCAGGATAGCCCAGTGATTTAGATAGGTAATCTTTCCAACTTCAGTCCAACTAGTTATTTTCGTGAAATTATAACCCTAAAAACCCCAGGGAAGTCATTTTCAAAGGAAAAATTGATAACACTTTTAACAGGTGGCGAATTAAAAATTATAACATGGTATTGGAAAGGTAGGGGGAGTTATTTTAAGGGAGGGGGAGTTATTTTAGGGAAGAGTATTTTCCCGGAAATACGGTATTCACTATTATTCGTATTAGCTTAGTTAGTAGTACATGATGGTAGTACCCGGGACTCCGAAGTGCGTGCAGTTCGTAAAAGTTGTAATGCTCTTCAGATGCTAAATTATTAATTAACTTAAAAAATGGATAGTTCGGTGTAAAATTAAAAACCGAAACATGATTAATTTAAAACTAAATATGGAGTTTTATTCCTAAATGTCTTGTAAAAAGAGCTTTTTGTTCTTTCTAAACCCCAAAACCCAATACTCAAAACACGATTAATTTATTTTGGCATTTACAAAAAAAAAACAATCCTAAAATACCCAAGGTTATTTTGGGTTTGACTTTGAACAACTAGAGCCCACTAGTTAACTACCCAGGGGAGTAATAACCGGAAATACGGTGTAGTTTTCTAGGAATTACTAAATAATTTTAGTAATAATAGTAATCTCCCGGTGGTGGTGGTGGTGGTGGTGGGTCTGGGTCACACAATTTTAGACCGCATACTATCATTTTGTTAAATACGGCCCATAATTAATTTTTTTAAACAGCCTTTTTTAATGTTTTTTACAATTAACTTGAGACATGGAATAGGATGATAAAAATACTTTTTAGCTTTCCTAATATTTTGTACTTATTTTCATGAGATTCCCAATATCCCAACCCAATCAATGCGTTTATCCTCGTTTGTATCGTAAATTCTGTGTATTTTCCTAGAAATAATTTCAAGTGAGCGTAAAAGAAATGGACATTCTCAATAAATGGCCACACCTTGTATTCTTTGATTTGACTAAATAAAATCCATGAGGTTGTAAAAATAATTAATAAGGGATTTCTGCATATTCCTTGCTGTCCTTTAGAACATTTGCATAATTTGAAATAGGATGACAAGTCACGCAGCTAGACACGGTCCCCCCTGTCGTCTTTCTCAAGTTTACAAAACCAAAACTTATCAACTACAAAACTACTCGTCACGTTTTAGAAAAACAGAAACAAATTATAATTCTAGAGTTCTAAATGTAGAAGAATCCAAATCAGAGTTCCATTTATTTACCAAAACATGCGTCATTTAGTGTTTGTTTGAAAACAATTATTAGAAATTGCAAGTAAATATGATCCTCTGGAGGTCAGAAATTAATTAAATAAGCTTAATGAATTTCCTGGACCCACTTAAATGTAATTAAAAGCTAGAAAAAAGAGTTATTATTCCTCGATATTTCATGACCTCATTCCTTTTTCTATTCTCATTACTTTTCTTGTTACAGTAAATCCTCGCCCATATGCCGCCCTCGTTAGTTATGTCGCACTCCTATCTTTTACATGTTAAAAGGGATATCTCTCCCATGTTAAACATGCTTCCAAAAATCTTTTTTTATACATATACGCCGCGGCATATGGGGGAGGATTCAGGGTATTTATTATTCTTGTTATGGTTTTGTCGTGGTCATTTTGTTCTTATCGATACAACGGTCAGTGCTTGTCTACACTCTACACTAGATAGAGGGGCAAGGTTAACCCTGATGGGTCAATTTCATGAAACGATCATCAAACCAGTCCAACCTGCCACACTTTTTATACCTTCTGAAATTCCTAAATTATACCTGTTTACTACACTCCAATACCTCAATAATTATATGCTAAATTACGCTCAAATACCTGAATTCTGAGCTATGTATAGCGAACGGCGTAATAGATGATTTGTGATTACCATTTAATTTTTTTCCACTCATGGGATTCATTCCTAATAAATAATGGACGAACAAACAAAGAAGATGAGGATGAGACCCTCGTCATCTAGTCAATCAAAGTGAGCAATACACAAGGACACTTGTACGGCAAATATGGAACGTATTAAGTGCTAAACAGTCCATGTAATTTTAAAATAAATCCCTGGGGAATGTCTACAATGACTGGACTACTATTGGTATTATTTATTGTCACCTTCCTTAGCTAATGTACTTCACAAGAACTTGAGGCACTAATTCTGCAGTGATCGTTATGCCAAACAGTTAGTTACCTCCTAAGCAGTAGGAGTAGCAAATTATGCAGATAAGCCCATATTTTAATACGCTGGAAACGTTCTTTCCAGATTACAGAGCATTTTTTAGAGAATAGTCTGGAGATACTCGCACTTTGTACCCCTTTTGAATGCCTTTGTCCCCACTAAAGAGTAGCTATTTTGGCGAAACCCCCAGGGGGTACAAATAGCATTAAAGGATAGGACGGAAGTGTGGCTGGACGGAGCCCGCTTAGCATGTAAAGGATTGGCCCTTTTTAGAATTCTAGAGGGTACAATGTACCCTCGGTTGCGCCTATGCTAGCATGAATAAGATACGGTCATAAGTTGGTCAATTTACTAGGTCCCTGCAGCCTACCGGAAGGTCAGGGGCCCTTTATATATGCTAAATTAATAAATGCACACCGGCCAGAAAGGAAACATGATAAAAAGTATGCTAAACAAGATTTTGCATACTTGTATTTTCCGATTAATAATCGTGTGTGACCCCCAGACAGCCTGCACTTACTTCAGTCATAGAAGCCGCATCGCATCGCATCGTATTGCATCGACTTAGGGATAATATTCTCGTATTCAGTTACTTTGTATGATTATCACATTCACGTCGTCCATAGAACATGATGATGCACGGATGCATAGCCTTAGGGTGACGACACCCAAGAAATCAAGATTCAACAAACAACCTCACCGTCTTATTCTTACTCCATTGTATTGCCAAGATTGTATTGTATGACTGAATCCTCCTAACTGAAGGTGGATGGAGAATGTGGTTAGGAGCTTCTTTATGCAACTTTAAGACTTGGTTCTCAGTAGATGATTTCGGTATAAAAGATACGTCCATTCAAATAAATAATACCTCTCTGATCTATCTACCTACCTGGTCTGAGGATTGGAAACATCTTAGTAGTTGGTCATAGTAGTAGTGGTAGTAGTAGTAGTAGTAGTAGTAGTGGTCATAGTAGTAGTAGTAGTAGTAGTAGTAGTAGTAGTAGTAGTAGTAGTAGTGGTAGTAGTAGTAGTGGTAGTAGTTATAGTTTGGTTGAGTATGAGTTACAGAAACTACCTGTGCATTAGCTTTTTAACAAGATGTTCTAAGACTGCAGTCGTAAGAGTCTTCGTGGTCGTCTTAAGAATGAGTTGTCCATCTCTCTTACCTGTTCGAGGTCCCTCTCAATCAGTCTCTTACCAACCCTCCTCTGTTGTCTTCAAAGAAATCATAAACACTTGATCCTCATATTCACTCCTGCAAATCCGTAAAGCTCAGTGTATAGAAGTTTGCTAAAATAGTTGTAAATAAATTCGAGTGGTCAGTGAGTTTGGTTTATCTGACCCCAAACAACCTACCAAATACCGCACCGCTGCTGCTAAACTACGGGGCTACTTAATTGCTAATCAAACAGACCAAGTTCACTTAATTGAAAGGTTGGGTTTATTCATTGGCAACTTCTGCAAAACTCCATTCGTTTTGGATCGTACGACTTCCTATTCTTGGGTGAAGATCATGTGAACAAGTTTCAGTGCATTTTGTTGCAGCCTCTGTCAGTGCCCACATCAGATAGTCAGTATGACCCTCATCAATAATTGCTGACCTTTATCCAGGTAGTTAGCCCTTGAGGTCATTTTATGCATTTTTTTTAGGATTTGTAGACTGAGTCTTTGTTCTTGGTATACTTTGTCCAAAACCACACCCACCGGTTCATACCAACGAGCATATAATAGTTGTTGGACGGTAGGTTTAGCCATCCATATGGCTATTGTTAATTACAATTAAAAAATGAAAGTACTTTAAGTTCCGAAAAAGTAAATGGGAATTCCCAGCAAGGTCATTTTTATGTTGGTAAACTATAGTAATAATGCTACCTCTGCAAGGGAAATAATAAGATTGCATTGCAGAATGAAATAAAATTACAAACGCTGTGCAAAATTATTTAAAGGTTTAAAGGTTTTCGTAAAAGTAATATAAAAATAATTCCAAACTATCCAATTATGTTTCTACCTAATTATTAATTTATTACCGTATATCGTCAAATAGTGGCTGGGCTACTATTAATTTTTTCAGTTTTGTTAGGGTCAAATTTAACATAGAGCTTATGGGGTTCTTAGTAGTAGTAGAGGGGCCTCTATTCGAGGATATACGGTAATAGTGACAGCGTGTACATACATCTCCGAAGTTCGGGGAACTATTCAGTATTCAGTTGAGGAAATGATTATTTGGATAAATTCAAAGTTAAAAATGTTAACCAACAATAATTACTTAAATAGCTACCACTCCACCGGGAGTGGTATACTCTAATAGGACAAAAGTGCACAAATCCAAATGCAAGAAAGTGCATAAGTTTTATGTATATTTTTTAATAGTTTCCATCCTAACTGTGCTCACGACTAGGGTGATTATTGGCCATAGCAGCAGAGCCAGGAAAAGGAATAACTTTATCCCGTAGCTTAATTTCCATTTCATTCTCAGTTTCAGTTTCAGTTTCAACGACCATAACCCTCCTTTTGTAATGAATACACGAAGGTAAAGCCAATTACAGCAACTCATTTTCTAAAGAAGTACAGCAAGTAAAGCAAGTACCTTTTCCCTCATACTTCGTGGCTAAAAGGGAAGTAAATAAAGGCTAAACTGACAAGGTAGTTTGTTGGGATAAACGGAGATCGGTCGTACATGTCACAGGCTCGGTTGGTGACTGACGGCGAGGCGACCGTCTCTTCCGGACCGTTCGTCTCAGGTCACACTTCACAAAACTCTTTAATTCACTCTTTTTAATTCACATTTTTCATAAAGTATTTCTTATAGCTGCAACTAACACTAAACTTTGTCCATTGTCCTGTTGTCCTAGACATAGCAAAGGAGTCTTGACTTGATGGTCGGTAAAGGGGTTGGCTGTAGGCTGTTATTATAGGGCGAGTGGCAAATAAATCCTATCATGACGGATTGTTGGGATTGGGAATAAAATGGGAATGGCGAGTGACCATGAGGTAAAGTAGACATTTGTAGAAATTGTGCATTCAACTTGGTAGCTTTATATATGTAAAAAAAGTAGTTAGCTGGGAGTGTTTTGGAGATTGCGATAATTGACGAGACAAATGCAGCGTTCGATTGGTTTTTAGCAACTTTATTTAACATCACCCAGTCATTACTACTTGTTGTGTGTTTGCTAGCTTAGAATTTAAATTTTTGTTGAGGATTTCATCTTGGATAATGTCAATTAAGTTTGTGCGTGTACGTGTATGTGGGTGGATTCCTTTTATTTACATTTTGTATGGAGAATTAATTATTAATTCTGCTGCTTATGATGATGATTATGATTATTAGTAAAAGAATGTGAATGAGGATTAGAGATAATTATGTTTCTGTGTTTTTTAACGCATCACATCACACGGGATGGAGTAATGGAATCTTTGCAAGATTTGCATGATCAATGGAATAAGGAATAATGTTTGGTAGGCTGGTAGGCTGGTTGGCTGCTTGATTGATTATTTATTACCAACACCCAACGATAGTTAATTATCCCAGGGATAGGAAAAGAACGTGTAAGGATCTGTAATATAATCCAACTACTCATCCACTGTTTATTATTATTACATACCGTTCTTCTAATAGTAGTAGTACTGAAGTAAGAACTTACCTCGACTGACTAATTTCTTGTGTCATCAACTATTATTCTTAAAGTGTGACTTCATCCCTTTCTGTATCATCATCACCAACCCTCAAAAATAGACAATGAAGCTAATAATTTAACTAAACTAGCCTCAGTAATCTTACAAGTTTTAATACTTTGGTAGTAATAACTTCAAAGCGTGGTTTATATTTAAAGAGTCCGAAAAAACTGAAACTATTGCATTTATTTCTTAACTTTTTGCCTAATACGTAAACCCCATTAAGTCCCTAGACACAGAGTTTACTTTTACTTAAGACTTAGATATCTGTAAGATATTGCGTGGATGGAAACTCCTACGTTGTAAATTCAGGATGGAGTAGGTGTTAAAAACATCTCACCTACTTAACTCCTGCGGTATATTAAACTGTGTATTTCTGACATAAAAGCGCAGACATTTCTTCTTATTTATTATATTATGCTACTCAAAAAAATGTCTAAGAGGTTTAAACTATTTGGCAAAGTCAAGCCGTTTACTGGTAATTTAGTTCATAGTCAGTAGCTTTTATTTTATAATAGCTCAAGTGTCTGTTGTCCATTCGTGGTGGTCATGAGTGAGTGATCCTATTCAAAACTTTTAAAACCAGCGTAAGCATAAGCACCCCATGCTACATTATTTATTGTTATTGTTATTCCAAAATAAGCCAGGCTAAACTTAAAATTACCTTCTTGTGCATAAGTCTCTGTTCTGCAATCACACGTCTAATAATAACTCGATTGGCAAGGATAATATAAATATTGTGATATGAAAGGAACAAACTATGAAACTCTCTCCCATTGCTCAACAAATGATCCACAATAAGACAAAATGAATAACTTACACTTTGCTTTTATTATTACTAAATACCTAAGATAAGACTACTCCTTCTAATAATTGTACTGCTTTACTACTAC
>JAQFZX010003023.1:0-14772 GCA_034682405.1 Hydroisotoma schaefferi | reverse complement strand
TAATAATACATTTAACCAGAAATTAAAAATTAAAAGATATATCTCTTTGTATATATATTCGTGTTTGAAATATTGAACTTCAAACTTATACTCTAAAAACGATGGATAAAGTACACTTTGTCATCTTCAGTGCGTTATTGGCCGTTATTACATTGTGCTCTTCTGAATCTACCCTAGATATGTCGAAGGGTAATGTACGTTTCAACAGCAGGTGGTATAATAAAACTAATTGTTTTACTCTAGAATTGGTTGGTTGGAAAGCTGAAAAAAAGCGATCCGAAAATGATCAAACAAAATATGAGGAGGACTACGAAAAAAATTGCGATGAGAAGTGCAAATTTGTTACAAAAAGGATTTATGAGATCCTTCAGTACTTTTTACTGGAGTCTAACCTAATAAGTGGACCGAAACCAACAACTCAACCTACAGAGGTTACGATAATCAAGCCAAACGGCTTTAGAGGATGGCAACTTCCTATATTTGGAGGCCCAAAAGCTAAGAAACCCAAAACTACTACACCTTCAGTATTTAAGGCGGACGTGTAATTTTTCTTAAAAACGGTAATAATCTTGTTAATTTTCTAATTAATTAGTTCAGGAATCAGTAGTTAAAGGGATAGTGTTTGAAATATAATACCAATAAACTATGCACAAAATTAAGTTAGGACTTTAGTTTATTCTACTATGAAATACTATGTAGTTTTTAATCAAAATCCATATCACTTTCACTTGCAGACGGTGAAGGTGCAGACGGTGACATTGGATTAATCGTTGCATTATCAGCCGGCTGCGTGACGACCGAAGCTCTCTTCTCTCGTTTATACATTTCAACATCGTCTAGGACCTTTGACCGTTCGAACATCTTCTTAGTATACGTTTCTTTATCTTTCAACAAATACATGTCATAACTAAATTTAGGAAAACCCTTATGGGCTCTTTCTCCACAGAATTTGACAAGATTGTTTTTTGGATCTCTGAGTATTGAAATACATTTGCTTAAGTCCAAAACCCATTTCTCGTATTTTGCATTGTGACCTAGGAAATCTGAATCACTCATCTTTAATATTGTCTTATTCCAATCCGTGTCTAACTTGGATGATATTTGAAAGAATTGAGAGCGTCGTTCGATGCTCTTTTTTGTTTTATTTCCGTCACTAAATGCGATGTTATCTTTCATGTTTCTGGAAAAAGTACATAACGTTGGTTATTATTTATGTTATTGGCTTTTTATAATTACAAAAATTAACCTTACCTGTTATAAAGTTCTTGAAATAAATCGACTTCTATGTTGTTGCCCCGTTCACCTAAAAAAGAAGGTTTATACTTTGAGCACAATCATCTAGAATTTACATTTACCTGTATGTTATATTCAATCTATATATTTCACCTGTTAAATTTACTGTTGCATTGTACTTTAAATTAAACTGGACATCTGGGTCTGCATATCCGTGTTTATTGCACTGCTGCAGATGACAAATTCTGGAGTAATTAGTGTGCTTTTGGGACTCGAATTCCAACATGTGTAATTTGTTAGGTGTCAATCCGATCTCCGTCGTTGGTCCTTATCGCATCTCTATAAGCCTCAAAATTAAGCATGGTGTGGATGAAGGCTTTACTATAACTTAAGCATTTATCCTTGGCCACTTCACATTCCAATCTACAGTAATAAGGGTCTTTTTTCAGGTCTTTTGGTGGTCTGTTGTAGACAATGTTAATGTTAGATTGTGCCTCCAAACAGGATACATGAAACCAATAAACACTAGTCCGGAGGTATTTTTACTATTTCTTAATCGAGAGTTTAATTGTGTATTATGTATTTTAAATAAGGACCTGCAATTGATGTTATCGCACGCTATGAACTGTTCGTCTTTTTTTTCTTCTCCGCAAAAGCAGGATCTAATTACATTATATTCCCAGTGAATAAAAGGCATTTAAATACCTGTTTAGCTTTATTGACAAATTAAGACTGACCTCGTTTCCTCTAATCTCTTATCAAATGAATGCCATTCGAAGTCCACAATTTTTTGGCAAACCTCGTCCAAAAGCACAAGTTTATCAGATGAAGGCATATCTGTAATATTTTGTGAAGTTTGTCTAATTCCAATCCCCAATATTTCTTCACAAACACTACTAACGTATCCCACAAGACACATTCTAAAGAATCTTGTCCCCAACGCAAAATTAGATTTAACGTCAGTCTCCAATTTCTATACATAGTTATTAAATGGTTACTTTCGACATTTTAACCCATACAGCATTTTACAAATAATTAAAGAAACAAATACGCACTGAGGGATGCATAAATAATCCTCTAAGGTATGGAAGGGTGCCTGCGCCAGCCGTTCCAACGCTTCGTCTTTTGCAAAAGTTTTTTACGACGTCTTGGAGCAAAAGAAACTTTAAGGAATAAACATACGCACGTTAGCGAATTTGCAGCATTAATATATAAAATAATTATTTTAAAACCCTAGTATGAAAGCCTCCAACGGCAGGAACGGTCCCTTCTAATTTGTCGTCATCAGTATCAGAATTAAACTGATGATTAATGGTGCTTCTTATCAGATCATTTGTTAATCCATCCCCACTAGCAACTGTCTGTTTCACTGCAGTAGAACTTCCAATTTTTGGATAATACCTAAATTATTAATTATAATAAAAATCCTATGCACCTAAAACAACGAATTACTATACACATTTCAACATCGTACTTACTGCATCATAAACTTTAAACATTGTTTTACGCCTTCACTGGTTCCTGAATTAAATGGTTGAATTCCTGTTTCAAAAATGCAAGCATTTATTATATGTCATACAAGTGTCCATCCACATCACCATTATGATTTAAAAACTGGACGCTTAACAGTACCTAAACACAATAAGTTACTTTTCTGCGTAGATTCCTCAGAATACTTGTGAGGGATGTACCAAATGACTGATGTATCATCTCGCAGGGACACAAAATTCTTAACATATTTCACAAGTATCCTTTTAACTAGGACCAGATGGTCCCTTTTTATAATATCAAAATCAGTCTGGGCTGGTAAATACGCAGACAGGGGGACATCAACTGCTTTTTCTACTTGTCTGGGCTTAAAAATATCCTGGATTGGAATACTTACTCGATTGGGCAGAAAAGCAAATGAGGTAGAATGCATGACCTGTTTTGGATGTCACATGGTGTAGTAGTACTTTAAAAGTATGGGTTTAAGAATAATTTAAGTTAAGTGGTATTTTTTACGTCTGCTTTTTTCATCGAGTTATAATTTAGCGTGCTACAGGCCTGATAGTCGATATTGTCGAGACTCCAAATTCCACCATAGAAAAGAGCTTCATCTTCGAATTTTAGGCGTTTGCGAGCATTAGGTTTGATCAAGCCGGTTTCAGGCTCATCAATCATGAACTGATCCAGATCTATTAACGAGTCGTCGTCGCTGGAGATTAAATCCAACTTTCGCTTGTAATTTGTCAACTTCGTTGAAGCATCCTAGCGTAATTATTGGCATTTAATTGTCTGCGAAACTATTTTTGTTTTCGTTGTTTATAAACTAACCTTTTGCCACTGTACTACTTCCAAGTCAAATCCTTTCCTAAGTTCATCTACTGTGTTAATCGTAGCTTGATAACTTACTGATATCCCAAGCTTTTGTAGGGTATTAAATGTCTACATAAAAGCCCAGTTCCATGATAATCAAAATGAAAATTGGAATATGCACATATCAATCTTGCTTAAATATTACTGAAATATTACTTTACCTTTCCTCTTGCGTGTCCAGAAAAAAGTTGTAGGCCGATTGCTTTTTGAAATCCGTTGACTCGTTGACTTCTTCCTCTGAGAGCGATTCCAACGATAGATCGCATCGGAAGAGTAAAGGATTCTTTACTTTTATTCTTGTTTAGTAAGCCTCGCAAAGTTTGATATACCAGTAAGTAAGACAAATGAACTTAAGATCATTTAACTGAAAGACCTTTTAGCGATACTTGTGTAGATTCTTTTACATTTTTTCATGGGCTTATTCTGAGTGCATTTCATGATCTGCATTTGAGTTAGAACAGTGGATCTCCATACTACATCATGTTAGTACTTCCGACTTAAATTAAAAGTTCAAGCAACCTTTTATAAAGACTTACTATTGCAGTAAAGTTTCGAAAAACTTGGAATTGACTTTTTTTTATTTAAAAATGAATATTTCTACCCGAGGCCAAGTCGTACTTTTAAGTGCTTTGTTAAGTCTGTTCTCTCTGGCAAACTGTGGACAAAGGGATTCAATTGTAGAATCTCTGTTTGAAGGGTATGCTGAACGTGATGAAAAGTTGTGGCTTTGCGATGGACACCAAGAAGGTCTCAAATACAGGTAAAACCTCAAACCTCTGGAGATAGTCACCTATTGTGAGTGTTGTTAAAATGACCTAAATATTAATAAAATCATAAATAGGATGCCCAAGGAAGTAAACTGCGAACCCCCTTTGGCTTCGGTTCCGCGCAAGGAGATTGCATTGACCTTTTTTTGGGACGACATATCGCTACAAAAATTGAAGGTATGTACCATATTTCCCTTCTCAATTTCCCTTCTCAATTTCCTTGAGGAAGTATTTTTTCAATCTCCTAATTCTTTAAGGGAATTAAACCGGGGATAGGGATAAATATTTCGTGGAAGGGGGGAATTATTACATCAAATGTTCCGGACCCCGCGGGGAATGATACCTGAGGGGAGGGAGTTATTTGATAAGGGGGGGGGGCGGGGTAATTAAATCAAGATTATGTCGTAAAATAGCTTGCATTGAGTCTGGCTTAAACTACCAAAGTATCTTTTATTCTTCCTACTCTTAGGTTTTCGAATGCTATGTTGAAAAACGAACCACAAGAGTCCACGCCAAATGGCTCGAAGACAATTTTATAACTTATTCAGACACAACATACGGAAAACTGCAATACGAAGACTGTCAACGAATGACCACTGATCATAAAGACCCGGAAGGTGGAGATTTAGAGTTACTGCGTGATGATTATTGGGGGACAAAGAATAAGGTGGTTCCGGAACCTGGAGCATGGATTACCTTAAGGGAAAGCTATGTTGACCATGAAAATGTTAACTATTACTTTGTGATCCTTAAAGCTACAGTTAGCAATGCAGATGGGAGTTTAAAAACCTCAGCCGCTTTATTGGGACAGTGTCAGGCTACCGACGGCCAATGTAGGACGGCAAGAGGGGTTTTAATCTGGAAATTGACAGACGAAAGCTACAACAGCTGCAGGATGAAGCAAGGAAGAACTTCTTCATGTATAGCTGCAGAAGCTAGGATAACATGTCCTTTCATATCCATGACCTTAACCAAAGTTACTCAAATTACAATTTGTGGGGCTGAATTGGGCACTTCGGAACAAGGAATCTATTTCAGTGTTTATAATGACACTTCCGTATACCCAGCGATTGATTTGACCGAAACGGTGAGACAGAAAATGAAACTTCAAGCATCAGACGTAACAGAGGATTCTTCAGCCCCACTTAAAGTTAGATCTAAGAGAGAAGCTCGTTTTGTAACATCATCAGAGATGAATGCTCACCTTCAATATCTCCATACAATAATTGAAACAGGACAAAATTCTACTTTCCAAAAACTTGAAAAAGAAACCTGCATAACTCAAAAGGTACAGCAACGTCATCAAAGGTTTTTCACGGAGAAAGGGGACCCTAATCTGTTGCTCTTTGCAAGTGACCCTAGTCTCAGAGGAAGACTTTCGGTAGGTTTATTTATTTTATTTAATTCCGAAGTTATTGCTCTTGTTATTGCGATTGTTATTATCAATATAGTTTACTATATCTATCTATTTCAGGGGGACGTGATGGCGGTTTGGACCTGCCGTCAGATAACTCTATATTATCTTCTGGATCGTTCCATTTGTTCACTTGAGTGGCCCGTCAGTTATCGATTAGGTACGTAGCTATGTGTTATTAATTAGCATTAGGATTCTGACATTACTGAAGATACTTGAATTTTGATTTTAAGGAAATCATTTAAGACAAGGATATATTCGGGCCGTGTCTCATCAAATAGTAGACCGACCAACTCTCGTGAAATGTCCTCCCCCTGAATTCTACTGGGACCTGGGGGAGAATGGAGTTATTCTGCTGGACGATAAATCTGTGGCCAACTTTATACCCTACTTTCCTCACCCCTATCAAAAACAGGATGAGGAAGATAAAGAAGAGCAGTTGGCTGTAGCATTCAACACCCCTGCTGCCTTTTCGCATGAGGAAACCACTCAACGAGAAGTACTACTGGATTCTGTGCAACAATCAGCCAACATACAAGGATTTGCGATTAGAATGCAGGAGACTTCTGACGGTGACACCAAATCACCGGAAGATTCCTTAAGTCTTGAATTGCTTAGGAATGCTTTTAATGGTGGCTGGAAAGCTACATTAAAAATCATCGGAATTTCTCTTGTTACCATTGCTGTAGTTTCAGGCAGCCATTTACTAATACCTTTCTTTAAAATTATTTGGAATGCTTTAACAAAACTTTTTGAACTGCTTGGCAGTCTATTTGAACAGATAGGTAAAACGTTTGAAAGATTGCAATCAATGGTTAAACCTATTGGACCTACTGTGGAGTCAGTTGCTATGACTGTACCAAAGCTATATCCCGATTTACAGGGTAAAGGGGAGCCAGAAGCTCATCCTTCAGCTCCTATAATGGAGTTTGGTCCATCAGTTCCACGACGTAACGAGAACATTTACACTGAACCTTAGATGGTTCTATTTTTCAGTGTTGATAGTAGTAAAAAAGTAGTGAGTATATTATATAAAGTTTGCTTTTACTTTGATTTACTTTAGGATTTCTCTTAGTTGCTCTTATAAAGTTCCACCCATGGAGCCAATAAATCTTATTATTCTCTTTTATACTCGATTTACTAATATGAACTCCTATATTGAAGAGAAATGGTACGGTACAGATACGTGATAATGCATTAAAGTTCCTTTATTTGTACTTCTTATACTTTTTAAAATGTCATCAACTCCCCGTTTTAAATGATGATTAAAAGAAATTAAATGAATCATTTTACACTGACTTAATTTAACTGATTGGTTATTATTGCAAAAGCTATCATACAAAGTCCATGTTAGTTCATTGTCTGCGAGGTTATTTATCATTTTTTGCATTACGTAGTAGAAAGACACCAAAACATGTTCTTCACAGGGCATTCCCTTGGAGCATTTTTAGCAGAGCTCTCCGTGTTCTATGCAACCTTCATACTACAATTTCCACGCGTTAATGCTGTCTCGTTTGAAAGCCCTGGATCTCGGGAATCAATGGAACGAACTATTTTATCAATGGACTATCCAAGAAGAGGCTCCTCCGTATTCCTCTATTTCATCATTGGAAAAGAGTTCCTCTACCGTTGACTTGAGGAAAATGGTGGAATTATGGAGAAAAAGTTTGACCATTGGGTTACAAAAGAGAGGAAAAGGATTAAACTGAAGTTTTATGGTAATTTCAAAGTATTGAGCTACGAAAATACTTGCTGTGTTCTATCACTTTACCACTTCTCACCAGAAATGCAGACGTTCCTCAAACGCTTCTGTAAAATTAGGAAATATACACGGGAGAAAAATCCAGGGATGGATCAGAACAGCTTTACGGATCTGTGGACTATTATTGGAATGCCTGCAAGAGTTCAAGATGCTTTGTCAAGTTATGAGATTTGAATAAATAAAATTGGAATGGAAGTAATTGTAATGCATAGTAGTGGTAGTAGTAGAAGTAGAAGTAATCATAGTAGTAGTAGTAGTAGTAGTAGTAGTAGTAGTAGAAGTTGTAGTTGTAGTAGAAGTTGTAGTAGAAGTAGAAGTAATCATAGAAGTAGTAGTAGTAGTCAGTAGTAGTAATAGTATCCAAAAAAGGTAGAATTTTGCATATATGCATTTCATACCTAGCATAAAGCGTCATTTTTTTATTGAGAGAGAGAGAGAGAGAGATTTGTACATAAAATTGACCTTTTCAGATAACCTCCGGTTAGTTTAGTGAATGCAAACAATGCATTCACTCTACAAAAAAAACTGAGAGGTTATTTGAAATGGAACTTTTGGCACCTCCACAGGTACTGGGCGTGGTTACAGGTCGGATTTCCTTATGGAGTTTTGATCGTCTCATATCCACCAGTGAAGCTGGGAAAGGATTGAGGAGATCACATCGTCTAACTAACTCCAACCCCGAATCCGCGTTCTCGCCTCCTCCCCCCAACCCCCAATCCTAAACCCACAAATCCGGGCTCTTGCCCCCTTCCCCAACCCCGCAATCTTAATCCTCAGAAGACTGATCCAACGGGAAGTGGCATCCAGTCGTGCTACAAAATGAAGATGGATCCGAAGGAGTGGGTGAAAGGTTTGAGGCCTGTGGGTACCCGGAATGTGAATGTGACCTTTGGTAGAGAAGGGGGTGTGGCAATGACTCGGGAGAAACTACCCGGCACCCCCACAACCTCTTCCAGTCTATCTCCTCCCAGATAAGTCTAGGTAACCCCCTTTCCATTCTAACCTTCAGTCTTGTCTATTCATTCAAAGTGTAATAATAATACAGACTTCCCTTTGATCTAACTTTCAGTTGGTTGGTTCATCATCAGAATAGTCCAGTTGGGTCACCCCGTCCTGACCTTTATTATCACAACTTCCTACCCATAAATTAAAATACGAAACCGTCTAAATTCCAGTTGAATAAACACTCCGTATTTGGTAAACCCATCCCAAACAATAGTAAAGACAAGGGCACAATTCCCGTCTCAGACTAACTCTCCAGTTCAATATCCTTTTATTAGAATTATTATTATTATTATTATTGCAATTATTTACCAAAGTAGATTGTTAGTTGTATTGATCATCTCTCTTTTTATTAATTTGTAAGAAACGGCAGTGAGATGGGTTGTGGCTGTGGGTAAGTGCGATGGATGACTATGGGACGTGTATAGCTCCCTACATAAGCTTTTATTACTACATTTTTATCATGATAAGAAGAGGGGACGGGGCTACTATATAGATTATTTTAAAATAGATACGTATGGGTGCGATCACTCCGATTTGAAGTAATTAATTAATCTGTAGTAGTAGGAAGGAAGGATTCTATTGTAATCTGTTTTGGGCCAACATGCCCACAACTGGTAAGTAGAGTTTCTCTTGGAAACGAAATCCATCAAAATATATTTCCATAAATGCTCTCCAAACAAACATGATGTAGTGACAGACTGGAACATAAAACCAAATGGTAAACAATCAAAAGACATGCGGTTGTAAATTAATTAATTAAATGTTTATTCTACCTAGGGACATCCTTGCAATAAAGGAAACTTTGTCATGTCCAAATCTAACAAAATGAATGGCAAATCCATACATTGAAAGCAGCAGGGTTATGAACTGAAATGCCTGAAAGTTTAAAAATAACATAGTATTCCGGTTAAAATATCCCTGGAGGATTTAATTTAAACATGGCAAGGTAACTGTGGGAGGTACTGTTGACGAGAGGGGGGGGAGGGATAAAAATAGGAAATAAGTGTAAGGACTTACCATTGCAAAAATGGGATGGTCGATAAGGGAAAGATCCGGTACCTCGAATACGGTGACGGCCAAAGTGTCCCAGATAAGTATGGTGAGGAATATAGGGATGGCGATAAGGCCGAGACGAATGCAGGTTAGATAAGGAGGTTGGGACTCCCTTTCAAGAAATACGTCAAACTGAGCAAAGTATTCAAAAAATGTCCAACAATAGCCATCCTTACGGGACTTTTTACCTCGACGTCTCTTTCTTCGGACGTGGGAGGCGGATTCGTCAATGCTGCCTCCGCTACTTCCGCCACTCCCACTTCCACTTAACACACTTCCTCCTCCACTTCCACGATCACTTAGGCTTATCTTTGTCTGTTAATTAACAAGGGATTATCATTATGGCATAACATCCCTATAGTTAGTTAGTAGGCAAGGAAGGAGCTTATATGCCGTTTGAGGAAGTTGTTATTTGGAGGTCAGTTGGCGTTGAATTGCATTTAAATCTTATCCGGGCAGTACGTACAACCAGATATGTAACAGGACAATCCATAACGCCCAATACATATGGCCGTACAATCCATAAGGTCCATAAATAGGACAATCCTTATAAACCCAGTAAATAGCGGTACAAGCCATAGCCGAGCCCCCCATCTAAAGCGGTACAATCGATGATACATAGCGGTAGAATCTATGTCCTCTATATCCCCCTTACAATATATAGCCTCCCCCTATTTCTAGCGGTACACTGCAGAGCCTCCCCCCATTTCTAGCGGTACAATGCATAGTATATAGCGGGACAATGATTGTCGTCCCGTTGTTAAAGAGTGGTATAGTGTGGAGATAATACGGAGATGGTGGTATAATGATAAAAGTGATGGGTATACTTACAGTGTCTCTAGAAGAAGAAGAAGGTATAATTGAATGAGCCGAAGAAAGGGATCCACCACTGTCCACACTTCCACCAATATATCCAATTCTTCTTCCACTAAGTGGACTAGCCACACTGGCCAAAAGTGACTGAATATTTATATTGGAAAAACTGGCAGTTCGACGTCTTAAATTCTCCCTTCCTTTGGGATCCAACTTCATAATAGAATGGGACTGATGTCGTTTCAATAAACTTACATTGTTCTCTTCAATTGTTTCTACACTCTTTCCAACCATTTCTACTATACCTTATTTTTATCCTAATAATCTTAACCTAATATATCAACTCTGCAGACTAGGACCTTATCCAGAAACACTTTTCGGAATTATTACACCTTTTAACTCCTTATAAATTCATACTCCCAATAAAAGACGCATCCAATTTCGTATGGAAGATTAAAGACAAACTCTGGATTCAATTCTTATCATTTCCGTTTCTTTGGTTCCATTTTATAACGTCAAAAAATTCAACTTTATCTCATTTAGAATCCAACTTTATCCAAAAACGCATAAATTTCAAAAGCTTCAAATAAAATATGCCCATTTCTAAATTGTACGCTCATCTTTTTCTTGAAATGATTATGCTATAGTGAATTCCACCCATCCTGTTCTAGGTGTTAATTAGGTAGCCAAACAAAAGTACACACATTTCTTTTGTTTAACCACAAAATCAGTAATCAGAGTCAGTAAAAATGAAATGAAAAAACGTAAGTTGTGGTTGACGGGGTCGATGGTCATAAAATTAATATTCATATTCATGCAGAAAAAAATACGAGTAAATCAATCAAAAAAGATGGAATGGAATAAGAGAGAGAGAGGGACATGTGTGTATTTATTTAGTTATGTGTGAAGATGTTATTGTGACAGATTCACTGATTACATCTTCCTCAATCTTTAATATTGATTTCAGAATTATTGATGAACTCTGTTGTTTGCTAAAGCTTAAAAATAAATGAGGCTCGTAACTTTAGTTATTACCAAGTTTTAATGAAATTAACTAATCAGCTTTAAAAGGGTAAACAGTAAAAAATAATTGCTCAAAATGCAGAATATAACTCACTCCTTACCTTTTACCTTTTTTCATCGTGTATAAAAAGACAGGGTTTTATAACATTTTGTATCAAAGAGTCTCCATTCCTCTTCAATAACTCCTCAATACAGAACAGATTATATTCAACACAAAAACATTTATTTTTTTTAAAAGAAAAAGCTTCAAAATGAGATTTCTAGTGGTAATTTTTTATTTTTTTTTCTAAGATTGTTTTGAGTAAATTTCTGTGACTATTTTTATTAGATAAGGTTATAATATTTGTATGTTTTTATTGAAGGTGTTTGTCGCAGTCGCTGCATCAGTTTCGGCAGGTAACATCGGTGGCAGTGGGGGTGGTGCTGGGGGTTATGATGGAGGCAACTTTGGTGGAAATGGGGGTGGGAACTCTTTAGGTCGGTCCGGTGGATATTCCGCACCTAATGGTGGAAACTCTGGAAACTTCGGAGCTGGAAACTCTGGAAGTTTCGGAGGTGGAAACACTGGAAACTCAAATTTTGGTGGAAGGAGTTCCAACTTTGGAAACAACGGTGGTGGTTCATCCCAAAACGGTCAAACCAACCAACAAGAGGAAGGTCCAAAAGTATTTAAATACGTCTCAGTCCACGTAGCTCCTGAAGAGCCATCCAACACCGAACCTCGAGTTATCCGAGTTCCCGGTGGAGGCAACAAACATGTCAACATAATCTTTGTAAAGACTCCATCTCAAGACGCCAACCAACAAACGGAGGTTATCCTTCCGGAACAAGATGAACAAAAGAATTTGGTCTACGTCCTTCTCAAAAAGGAAGAGGGGAACTCCAACATCAAAATCCGAAAACCGGAGACCAAGACCCCCAAGAAACCCGAGGTTTACTTCATCCGGTACAAGAACTCCGAACAGGGTCAACAGGGTCAACAAGGCGGGTCAAGTGCTGGACAGCAGTCTTACGGAGCTCCAGCCCAGGGTGCTGGTCAAGGGTCATTCGGAAACGGAGGTGGACAGCAGTCTTTTGGAGCTCCAGCCCAAGGAGGAGGTCAAGGGTCATTCCGGGGCGCTTCATCCGCTTACGGAGTCCCTGCCTAGGATTAATAATAATAATATATATTTCCTTCCTATCCCTTCCTAAGTCATCATATGAAAGTATAATCCTAAAAGTATATTTATTTATACTTTTAAATACTTTAACATCCTCTTTACTTCTCCTATTATTCTTTACATTTGTCACTCTAAAATAGACTCATCCTTTTGCATTTTAATAAAGAGTTATTTTTATTTTGACATGCTCCAAACTTTACTTTACTTTATTACATCAGTTGTTGTCGTGGTTTACAAAATATCGTATAATAATCCGTAATGAAAAAAGCTGGTTTGTTCACAACTAAAAGTCCACCTACCAACCACCCAATTATATTTTATTAGAGCAGTTAAATCATGACAGATTTCATCAGGATTGATGAATTAGGTGTAGCTACAGTCCAAGATGAAGAAACAGAACTTAATAAGAGTTCCCAAGATGATGAGGAGGGTCGAGGTTCAGTTATTCCAATAATCCGTTCACGAAGACCACCACAAATCCCTCAAACAACACAAATAATTCCAAAAAGGAGGAACAAAATCATTACCACATTCGCATTCACACTTCATATTGTTTGTCCTAAAATTCATAATAATTATTCTTCTAAAAAAAGGGAATAACTCTCTTGTGTTGACCTTAAAAAAAGGGAAATGACCTGTAATGTCTCTCTCTCCCTTTCTAGATGGTCACATTGGGATTTTTGGTTGGATTCGTATATCTTGAATGGGTTAAATCCCGAACAGTCTTCATCTTCCAAATCGGCCCTACTTTCACTGCCTTCTACTCCCTCTATGCTGTTGACATTATCATATGTGGGGTCGGAATTTGGACCTGTCTTGCCAAAAATACCAAGGGATCTGGGCCCATGCTTGTGGTAGTAATTAAAAAAGATTATTATTATGACAAGTATCTCTATTTAACTATTAGTCAATAATGACATAATAAATGTTATGTAAAGATGTGTCTCTGTCTGTGTATAACTGGGTTGGTCAACGCCTGTTTGCCGATAGAGACTACCAGTCTCCTCCATGGAAATCATCATCTGAACAATAATGAAAATAGGACAAAACCTGAGAAACTGGAGGATTGCAACCGTTACCGTTATTCTGTAAAAAAAAATACACATATAGAAGCTATATCATAGGTGCAACCACGAGGGGGTAGAAATAGCATTAAAGGATAGGAGGGGGTGTGGCTTACACGAGGGGGTACAATGTACACTCGTACCCCCAGTGGTTGCGCCAATACTATTTTATAAAGGATAAAGGTCTGATGATGAATTATATTTTTAATGAAAAGGTGGAATGCAAAGAGTTGTTGGAAATGAGCATAGTATTCTGGACGAGCTATGTGCTTATCTTGTTTAAAATGGGTTTGATAGGAACATGCAGGATCCAGTACCCTCAAGTATTCAACTGGACTCATGGACAAGAGTCCAGAAAATATGAACTCTCCAGCACAACAAATCATGGTAGAAGAATGTTTAACCAAGGATCCAACAGCATTATTCATGGAGTTAATAGTCAAACCATCGCTCCTGGCATGTTCTATGCCCCTATCGATCTTAATATGCTCTCACTAAGGCACGCAACTTAAAACAACCAACCTCATCATAATTAATTAATTAAGGAAAAAGTAGGGGGTATTTAACATTCTATTTATTTTAGGGGATCGTTGGTTGGGAGTGAAGTGTATCGGTCGGAACGGCACGGTTCCCTCCATTTCTCAACTAGATTATCATCATCCGACCAACCACCCCGGAAAACCCTATCCACCACCCAAGTTACCCAACATAACACACTTCCTCAATCCTTGTTGGAAGGAACCATTTTTAATAATTTAAATAAAGGGGAGTCTTATCATCATCGAAGGATATCAAATGGAGTTGGTGCAGCGTCCCTCATTCCTCCAGAACGGAGGACGCTTGGTGTACGACGGAAACATAATAGCACTACTACTATTCATACTACTACTACCACTACTACTATTATTACTCCTACTACTACTACTACCACTACTACTACTACTATTCATAAAACTAACTAAACCACCACCAAATTAATACCTTATTATTATCCAGAGTATAATTCATGTCATTCATGCTCTCTCTATCTCTCTGATAATAATAAAAACCTCCTTGGTGCAGCTAATTGAGCCTGTCTAAGCCTTACTTAGGCTTTGACAGGCTTTATGAAAAGATGGTG
>JAQFZX010003022.1:0-14773 GCA_034682405.1 Hydroisotoma schaefferi | reverse complement strand
GGATAACAGGAGCGTTGTGCCCTTGTTGAGGGATAACAGGAGCGTTGTGCCCTTGTTGAGGGATAACAGGAGCGTTGTGCCCTTGTTGAGGGATAACAGGAGCGTTGAATACTTTTTGAGGGATAGCAGGAGCGTTGAATACTTGTTGAGGGATAACAGGAACGTTGAATACTTTTTGAGGGATAATGTGAGCGTTGGACCAATGTTGCGGTATTTGAGCAGCGTTGTTTACTTTTTGAGAACCTGTAGGATCGTTGAAGCTTTGTGGAGGTGGAGCTTCATAGTAGTTTCCCCCATACAGACCACCCCCATAAGATGATTGTAAAGGTTGATGTCTACCATAGGAAGGCAGGCCGTTCCATTGTTGTTGAATCCCTTCAGCATAAGATGGGATAAAATATAAGTTAGGAACGTCACCACCATTATCTTTGTGAACGT
This sequence comes from Hydroisotoma schaefferi, assembly GCA_034682405.1. NCBI lineage: Eukaryota > Metazoa > Arthropoda > Collembola > Entomobryomorpha > Isotomidae > Hydroisotoma > Hydroisotoma schaefferi. Next base: position 14,335 of record JAQFZX010003022.1, on the reverse strand, counting down.
TTTGAGTGGGTTGGGTTGAGAAATACTGACCTTGTGGGTACTCCTCTCCAGTCCCTAACTCGAATTGCATAACCAACCCCCCCGGGTAGGTCGCACTCTCCACAAGGGTCACCAGGGTCAATACCGCTTCCACCTGCGAATTTATACAGACAAACAAAATATGATTCGTGTTCGATACAGATTAGTCAAAATAACACTATATTTTATGGTATTTTACGTCGGAAATTGGGAACTAAAACTAAACCTAACAGAAGTTAAAACTCGATATTTCTAGCAGATTCCTTACCCATTTTACAAAAGTGTTAAGCCTTCTCATGGCTCGTTAGTATTGGACTTGTTGAATTGAAAGGTTGAGTTGGAATTGGCAGGAAGGAAGGTGTTGTTGGCTAGGAAGGTATGATCCGACTAAGGAGAGTTTGACAGGTAGGGAAGGGATTTAATAGCTTCCATTAACTGGGTTAACCTCAATTAAAATTATATTTAAAGACTGGAAAAGAGACCTTTTGCTCATCATGATTATTACCTGGCAGACAGTGGAAGGAGTTATTTGACGGCCGACAGTCACACCTTTATTGATCCGTGTCCCTTTTATGATTACATAAACTAGACCAACTAACTGTACACCCTTTCACACTTTACAATTTACTACAAAGAAATACTTCGAGGTATTTATATGAAATATCCAAAATGTTATCTTTGTCGGGTCTTGTAATATTTTAAAATCCATTATGCAGCACGCAGCAGCGTTCAACATTCATAACCCGAGTGGGTTCCAGTTACAAATATACCTACAAAATATCTGAGGAATAATAATCCTAAATATGGCTGGATTTGGGTATATAAATAAACAGACGGGTTATCTTTTTAAAAATGAGCGTTATATGGGCTTCCACTGACGATGCTAGTCAATAATCCATCCATATTACACAGATTTACTCTAACAACTTCCATTTAGAAAAGTATTATTTGCAGTTGAGCGGATAGGTAGGTTCTTTTGCTGAATGTTGGTATTTTAATTGGACATTTATCTGTAGAAACTGTTTTTTATTCGGTACAGTTTTTATTTGTTGTTCTGGACGGGCTTTTTCTAAGGAATGGGGGTGCTTTTGAGGGACACAAGAAGAGTATGCTTATTTAAAACAACCAAGCCACACCCACTGCATTCATAGATAAAGTTAACTTGCAGCTTCATACAAGTGCCTTATTTCCCCCAATAATGCCTCCCGGTATATTGCCCTTTCTTCCTATCTTTCCATGTTAAAATTAGGAATTTACCCTATCTTATCCATTTTGTAAAACAAACTATAAGATTCCACGTCATTGTATTTGGATTATTAGACTAAATAAGAAGGGAGCCGTGTGTTCATAACACGTTTACAAACTTGAACTCTGACCTCTTAAATTGTAGATATAAAAGCTTAACGGGCTGTTCAGTTAGGTAGCCATCAAATGACAAAAGTAGAAATGGGCATGGGACAAAATAAATGGGAAAAGTATCCTTAAATTGGAAAAGTAAATTTATGGTTGAAACTTTATCATATTAGTTTTGCTCTACTCTTAAACAGCATCTAATCCTGGGCAATAGCATAAACAGAACCGATTGGAATAAAGTAAGTGGCACACTTTTATAATAAAGTGGAACTGTGGAAGGTAGAACACTTTAACTTCATTTTTTTCCTTGTGAAGAACCCTTCAAAACTATATAAAGTCCATGGCAAATACAACCTGTTTAGGAACCTCTGGCATGGCAAGGGGACAGATTAAGTGTGTCATTTTCATTTATGGTCATTATAAAAATCTAATTTTAGAGCTAGAACAGGTTGAAGGATTCCATTTAACCGGATGAATAATTTTTATTATTATTCTAGGTCTTGCTAATCTGCTTCATTCTACCGGACCCAAAAATACTGTGAATTGCAGTTAGTTAGTTAGTTGCTAATTACTCCAAAGAAAAATCATTAGATTAACACTAATCTCCAATTGTATCTGATGATGCCTGACTTTCATGCCATTTATCTTCAAAATCTTGACTTGAATTTTAAGACAAAGTCACTGAAAAGTTTAGCAATGAAGGACAATAAGTTTTGTAGTTGAGCCATGAATGAGTGTAGGTATGAAGATCCGGTTAAACTAAAGCTGTCCCATAAATGTACGGAAGAAATGGATAAAAATAAAAACCAAACGCACGCTTGCTATAGAATTTGTTTTATTACAATTGATTGAGGTAAAAGTAGGATGTGGATTATGGGAATAAATATCACAGCCAGTTTAAATACTAATCTATTATAATTGAATCTATTGATAATTAAGTATAGTCCCTCTTCCTTCCAACATGGTCAATCTTTTCATAATTTATGACTTCGGCTTTAGGAGAAGCCTGAAGAGTTGACCTGGGGTCATTGGGGCTAGGGAAGGTCATGGCCTAGTAAAATGGGTAGACGATGTGTATGTAGGTCTCCGCCTTACCGTTTGGCAGGTAGGGTCGAAGGTCATGTTTGGCTTGGCTCTTTTGGGGACGAGGGGGTGTTGTTTGGGGTCATTTTGCCTTACCCTCGTATAACTTGACCCTTGCTAAGCTCACGCTTCCAGATCCACGAATTAAATGCCTGAAAAGGAATAATTTTTCATTAGCTTTTTAATACTAAAAGCTGGATAGCAGTTAAAGATGGGAATTGATGGACGCATGCAACAAGATTATTCTGCTTACGTACGTACGTACCTAATGTATAACTGGAGGTAGAGTGAAGGTGGCCTCGTTTGGAAATTCACCGAGTTTTTATCACATTTTTCTTGGTTACGGAGCTTAATCCTAGTCCCAGTTCTTCTAAGATGATCCGTTCAAAACAGTATTAATATAATGTCTGCAAAGAATCATGATAATCATTGTAAAGGTCACGGAGGACAAGGCACTTGAGGATGGAGAGTAATAATGGTCTGAAGAGGCGGGTGTGTAGGATACGAGGATGGGGTCAACGTCAGGGGCTCCGGGGTTTCCAAAAGGTTGAGATTGACGCTGAAAAACTGGATAGGTTGATGCGGATGGTGAGGGATTGGTCTGAGAGGGTGGATCGGATAGGGATTCTTCAGTCTTGTTGGTTGGAAAGGACACTGGAAGGAATTTCTTGGGCATGTAGTTTCTAGACAATTTCGGATAAGCAGACGTGGCTTTTGGAATCGAAGCGTTCGAGAATACTGGAGTTGATAAGGGCGGAAGTAGGGCAGGAGTTGAGTTCGTTGGGGTCGTTGAGAGCGATGCGGACGATGCCACTGTCTTGGACGATAAGCCAGTGACTCGGAAAGGTGTTTTGGACGCTGGGTCCTGCACTGGAACCGAGTTGGACAACGGATGTGGAGTCGAATTGATCGAGGGGGCTGTAGTACTGCTTATCGAGGGTACTGTGGCCAAGACAGACGTTGAGGTCGTTGGGGTCGTTGGGGTCGTTGGGAGCGACGTGGACGAAGCCATTGGAGAAGAGGATAAAAGAGTGACCAGGAGATGTGTTTCGGTCTCTGGGTCCTGGACTGATGCCGAGTCGGAGGAAAAATATGTAGTATAATTGAAGAAGGGAGCTGTGGTATTGCTTATCGAGGGTGGCGTGGTTAAGACAGACTGATAACTTATATCCACTGGATTAAGACCAGAGTCTGCCTCGTCGTCAGTGGAGTAGGAAGAACGTACAGTCAAGTCGATGGAATTGATCTCATAGTTTGGGGACTCTTGGTTCGAAAGTGATGAGACCGTTGGTGCCGAGTTGGCTAGATATTTTTGGAACCTCTGTTTCCAGTTTGAGGCGGACAGTGGTTCAGATGTTGGTTTCCGAGTGGCCACTGGAGACTCCGTTGACGGTCCGGGTGGAAGGGTTGTTGTCGAGTCGGAGGATAATCTTGATGGTGAGGGTGACCACGACTTTGGTCTCCAGGCGCTCGGTGTCCATTTTTTGGAACTTGACGATGCATTTGATACCGGGGAAGCAGAAGGCAGCGGTGCAGGGTTTTTTGGCGATGTTTTAGTCGAGGTTGATGATAAAGCGGGTATCGCGTCGGACGATAGTTTAGCTGCCAATTTGGACACTAGTTGTTTAGTCGAGGTGGAAGATAACGCGGGTATCGATTCGGACGATAGTTTTGCTGCCAAGTCAGCCAATAATTTTGATGTCGAGGTACGTGACCGTGACTTTGGTTTCCAGGCGGTCGGTGTCCATTTGGTTGAGTTGGGCGATGAATTCCCCTGTAAGAAAGACGGCTTTGTTGTTGGAGCGTCTGACGATAATTCTGTTACAGAGTCAGAGATCTCCTCCGGAATCGAATTGGAAGACAAGGTTTTAGTCGAGCTGGATGATAAGTCTGGAATGGAGTCGGGTGATTGTGGTTTAGACAAAGTGGACGATGATTCTTGGTTTGGGGTGGACGTTAATTTTTTATTCAAAATGGACAACAGCTCTTGATTCGAGGTGGACGTTAATCTTCTTTTTGAGGTGGGCATTAATCTTTTATTTGAGGTAGACATTAATGTTTTAATTGGGGTGGACGGTGAGTTTTGATCCGAAGAGGGCGATGGTTTTTCTGTCGATTGGGGACGTACGTTTGATTTCCCGTGTGGACGTAACCTTGCTTTCCAGTTGGATGACAATTTCGGTATCAAGTCCGACCTTATCGAAGGAGCAGTGGTTGTGCTTATCACCGAAGATGGCTTAGGGGTTAGTTGGCTTGCATGATGAGTAGCTTCAGGTCCATAGTTCATTTCTCCCTGGGGGAAGTGGCCCCCGGAAGGACGCTGGGAATGTTTACGTCCGTACGGTTGTTGGGGTGCTTTGGTTGGACGAAAGACTGAAGATGAGTGAGGCTTATCATTTGGATTCGAGTCAGTCGATGACTCTGGCTTTGAGTTGACTGAAGACGCTTTGACTGAATGACGGACGTAGTTTCTTAGCTTTTTTGTCGAACTAGGCGCGACTGTTGGGACGATGTCTGAAACGTCATTTGGAATCTTTTGTCTCCTATCGTAGGATGACTTTTGCTTCCAGCTGGACCATGACTTTGCTTTTCTGGTAGTCGATAACCTTGGTATCGAGGTATACGATGACTCTGGTTCTGCGTCTGGTTCCGAATCGGACCATTGCTCTGGTTCCAAGTCGGACGATGACTCTTGTTCCAAGTCGGACGATGACTCTGGTTCCAAATTGGACCATGGCTCTTGTTCTAGGTCGAACGATAAGTCTGGTTCTAAGTCGGATGACGAGTCTGGTTCTAAGTCGGATGATGAGTCTGGTTCTAAGTCGGATGATGAGTCTGGTTCTAAGTCGAACGATGCGTCTGGTTCCGAATCGGACCACTGCTCTGGTTCCAAGTCGGACGATGAGTCTGGTTCCAAATCGGACCACTGCTCTGGTTCCAAGTCGGACGATGAGTCTGGTTCCAAATCGAACGATGAGGATGGTTCCACGTCGGACGCTGAGTCTGGTTCCAAATCGAACCATTGCTCTGGTTCCAAGTCGGACGACGACTCTTGTTCCAAGTCGGACGATGGCTCTTGTTCCAAGTCGGACCATGACTCTGATTCCAAGTCTGCGGAGGACTCAAGAACTGAGGTGTACAATGGCTCTGGAGCTATCTCTAATGGTCCCTGCGGTCTTGACTTTGACCGTGATAGTGGATCCGATTTAGGTGAATTGTTTCGGGATCGTGAAGTTAACAAACTTAGAAACCGGTTAGACTTTGGAATAGATTTACCTTCGGTTTTGGAAGCAAGACCTGGGATTGATGGTAAAGGGAACGATTGATCGGTTGGAGGGGACTGTAGAGTTATCGGGGAGAAAATTGTGTACAGTGGAATAGAGGGAGACGAGGTCATCATATCCGAGTCCTTCTCAGACGCTAAGATCGGGTTCGAGTCATCTAAATTGTTAAGCAGCTTGAATGTGGGAGTGGCTTGACCTTCGCTTGGAGACGTTAGACTTGGTTTCGGTGGGGGTGAGGATTGTGAGGATTCAGCCCTTGGAGGGGTTGCTTTTATTTCTTTGCTCAAGGCAGATGTAGTACGATAATTGCTGGAATATTGGGAAGAGTCAGCCGTGTTCTCTGGATTCAAAGCGTTCGAGGACACTGGAGCCGAGTCAGGTTTATGGATTCTGTAAAGTGAGGACAAACTACCTGAAAAACGGTTTCGGGTTGACATCGTTTTAGGTGTTGGTGCTGATGTAGTCGGAGCTGCTCCGATTGCAGGACTTTTGGTTGAATGGGGGTAATTATTCTTGGAGGGATAACCTTTATTGTCCTTAGAAAGTGCGGCTGCAGGAGGAGGGTAACCCTTGGAGGGTGTGGCTGCCGAAGAAGGCCGATTAGCCTTTGGGCGTGTAGCTGCCTCAGGATACCGATTACCCTTTGGGCGTGTGGCTGCCGCAGTATGCCGATTACCGTTGGGGGGTGGGGCTGCCGCAAGATGCCGATTACCCTTGGAGAATGCGGCTTCCGAAGGAGGCGGATTACCCTTTGGGTGTGTGGCTGCCGCATGGTGCCGATTATCCTTGGGGGGTGGGGTTGCCGCAGGATGCTGATTATCCTTGGAGAATGTGGCTGCCACAGGATGCGGATTACCCTTGGAGGGGGTGGCCGCCGCAGGAGGCTGGAAACCCTTGGAGGGTGTGGCTGCCGCTGGTTGACTTGGTTCTGTTGGGGGCGAGGATTCTGATAATTCGGCCGTTGGAAGAGTTGCTTTTACTCCGCTGCTCATGGCAAATGTGGCAAGATCGTTGCTGTCAAGTTGGGAGAAGTCCGCCGAGTTCTCTGGATTCAAAGCGTTCGATAACGCTGGAGCCGAGTCAGGTTCATGTATTCTATAGAGTGAGGGCAACATACCTGGAAAACGGTTGGATTTTGGGGTTGACATCGTTTTAGACGCTGGCACTGATGGGCTGCGGTCAGCGGCTGCTACATGATCCTGATATCCTGTGGAGGGTGGGCCTTGTAAGGCGTCACTTGCAGTTGGAAGCAATTGGGCTAAGTGTAATCCTATTGGATTCATAGTATGTCCATCCTCATCTGGAGATGAAGGGTCGGGTTCCGCGTGCATCACTCCGGATGAATCAACAATTATTTGAGGGGGTTGGAAGGAAATTGGGGGGAAGCGGAAGACGTAGCCTGCCGGTTCATAGTTTAAATGATTTTCGGGCCCCGTCGCGTCACCATCTTGATGGTCAGTTGACGTTGACTCATGGGAATTTACGGGGTTGGAAGGAACTGGGATATCATTAGCGCTTGGGGGCTTCGATTCCTTACTTGTACTCACGGAAGGGGACTCCTTGCTTGAACTAGTGAGTAATAGTTCTGGTGGGTAAGTCCATGGTGGGGGCTCAGGGTCAAGGGGTACTGGTGGGGTTGCAGGGGGTTTAAACCTTGGTGGAATTTCAAGGGATCTAAACTTTAGTGGGGGTTCCTGGGGTTTGTTGCCATATGGAAGCCCTGTTGCGCTGTGAGCTTGTGATGTGGTATTATTGCTATTTAGTCTGGATACTGGATATCTTTGTGAGAGGAATGGACCTTTATATTTTTGTGGATAAGTGGTACCAATTTGTGGGGCGGTTGGCTGGTTATAGCTGTGTGGAGGTTTAAGAGCTGCACCGATTTGTGGGGTGGGTAGCTGATTATAGCTGTGTGGAGGTTTGAGAGCTGCACCGATTTGTGGAACGGTTGGCTGGTTGTAGCTGTGTGGAGGCTCATTAGATGGCTTAAGTTGGCTTGCATAGTAAGGAACTCCAGGTCCATAGTTCACTTGACCCTGGGGGAAGTGGCCCCCAGAAGGACGCTGGGAGTGTTGACCTCCGTAAGGTTGTTGTTGTGGTAAAGATACTCCCCCTTGGAATGAATGTTGAAACGGTGGAGCTTGTCCTCCGTTCGGAGGTTGCCTCCCATAAAATGGCTGACGCTGGGAGTGTTGACCTCCATAAAACTCTTGAGATTGTGAAGCCTGACCCCCGCGCGGTGAGGGCTGCTGAAACGGTTGACGTCCGTAATGAGGCTGAGCGTCATAGGAAGATTGGACGTTTACTCCTTTCGGTGTAAACCCTTTAATAAAAAATAAAATAAAGATAATGAATGGCCCAACAAGGCTTCTAGGTAAAGCTGAAAGTTTAATTATACGGACCAGGACCATAAATTCTGACTGGGGGTGGTTCCGCCCCATTTCTACCGTTTTTCAATTCCTCCTCCCCTTCTTCCTCGGGCGTTCCAAGAGATTGAAACACTTCCTTCTTAAATTTTTCGGTCGACGAGTCGCTTATCCACGATGGTAAACTTAGCAGCCCCGGTTCTGCAACACTTTCCAAGACATATCCAACAAGGAAGGTCATCAGGGTCAGTAAAAGTCCGGCCTGGAAGGAATAAATGTTTTAAACTCTGTCCAGCAGAAACCCCAGTTTACATTTATTCCAAACCAACAAAGTCGAGCCTTTCTAAACTTTCTGAAATCTGGCTGAAACGTTGAAGCTTTTTAACTTCAGTCAATGATTATCCTACTTACCCATTGCACTTTTGGCTTAAATCTCGGCATTGTTCCTTAAGGTAAGGCTGAATAAAAATGTCGTGGATGAAGGCTGAGTAATTGTTAAACGCTTTTGGAAAGCGGACGTCTCCGTAGGGCAGGTTTATTCCGACTAAAATGTTGACACAGGTTGACCAGGGTTTTTAAGCTTTTTTTTGAAAACTAGGTTAACCAATATTACAGTCTCTCTCCATTGCTATTAATAATAATGTTAGTGTAGCACAGAAAGGGACCTATTAGGTAGAGACTCGTCCTTCCTACTCTTACACCAATCCAGGTTACTCTTCCATGAGAAATGAAAGTATTACCTTTTAGAATTTACTTTTAGTTTCATTCATATTTATAACCTACCGGATCCTCCTTCATTTCTGCCCTAATAAATAAGGGAAATCTAGCTGGTTTTTTAAAAAGTTTAATATGGAAAGTCATAGACAAAGTTTTGCCCTGATATTTTGTCTATGATATCCTAAAGATTATAAGCCAGCCATGCATGCATGCTGTGATTTTGTGCGATTTTTTTTTACAATAATTGGCTATAATACCTAGTTTTTTTACCAGGTAAAGGGCTGAAATAACAACGAGGGTATTCGTCTTGTAAAGTCCGTATGCGTGTAAAGTGTTTTTACTTTATTTAAACCCTTTTTAAGTTTTCAAAATCAATGCTAAAGTTTCTAAAAATGGCACATGCTGTACTTATTGTTTCTGGCTAAACGGCATGCATGCAGTTTTGAGCAAACAAGTACCAAAGTTATGGATTTATTAATCACGGGAATATTAGGTTTTTATTTGTCTGATTACAATAATGTAGAGCAGTATTCTTTAACGTAACGTAATATGGAAACTATTCTAGTAAATAAAATAATCATAAAACAGAGACGGGGCTAGAAATGCCCGGATCCAATTTAAAAGTTAAATCTTCGGTTTGCTAACGTTGTTAACGGGTTTTACACCTCGGATCCGTAGATCTTGTAACGACAGGCAGGCAGATACTCTTGTTCTTCCTGGAAATACCTGTATAAATAAAACCAACAAATAGCTGTAATTAGTATCCGTTCTTCTCATAATTAGTAGCCCCCCCTTTCCATAAATTAACCCTTACTAGAGAGGTAGAGCCAAGCGGTCTTTAAGTCTGCTGGTCCAAGACAACGGTCCAGTATTTTTTGAGCGTTTAGAATGATCTGATTTCTTGAGTTTATGGCGTTTTTGAAAAGGGTCTTCCTTCCTGATTGTCTCCTTCAGTTCGTCTCCCTTTGTAGTCGGGGCTGAGCTACTGTTAATTAATAAATTAATGTTGGAATACTCTATTTTTAACCTTACTAACACAGGCAAAAAGATAAGGGTTTACCTCAATTCGGCTATACTTCCTTTCTGACTGAGAAGTTGGAATTGAGGGGGAAGGGATGTGGTTGGGGCAACGCTAATTGTGAAGGCTTCCGGCATTGGCTTTGAAAGTTGGGATGTCTTTTCCATACCCGGGTCTCTGTTTTGTAAGGGTAAATCAGGTTCTGGTGTGGGGATCAAGGTATCCAGTAAGGGAAGGTTTGGTTGGGAGATATTGGATGAATCTTCCGTCATTTGCACATCCGGTTGACCTTCCAAAAATTGATTTACCTTTATGGGGAATTTGGATTGGACTACTGGGATGGAATCAGCTTCCAAGGGGGTTTCTTCCAATGATCCCGTATCCTCCAATGACTCTACTTTCCTCACCCAAACTTCCGTTTGAACTTCCAAAAGTTCTTCCAAGGATTCTTCTTCCAAGAGTTCTTTCTCCAAGAAATCTTGCAGGAGTTCTTCTAAGAGTTCTTTTACCAACGGTTCATCTTTCATGGATTCTTCTTCCAAGGGTCCATCTTCCAACGGCGTATCTCCTAAAGGTCCATCGTACAAGGGCTTATCTCCTAAGGGTTCATCCTTAATGGATTCTGCTTCCAAGGGTTCATCTTCCAAGGGTTCATCTTCCAAGGATTCTTCTTCCAAGGGTTCATCTTCCAAGGGTTCATCTTCCAAGGGTGTATCTTCCAAGGGTCCATCTTCCGATGGGTTATCTTCTAAGGATTCTTCTTCCAAGCGTTCTTTATCCAAGAGCTCTTGCAGGAGTTCTTCTAAGAGTTCTTCTACCAACGGTTCATCTTTCATGGATTCTTCTTCCAAGGGGTCATTTTCCAAGGGCTTATCTTCCAAGGGTGTATCTTCTAATGGTTCATTCTCCACGGGTCCACTTTCCGATGGTTCATCTTCCAAGGATTCTTCTTCTTCCAAGGGTCCATCCTTCACGAAGTTTCCTCCAAGGGATTTGTCCCCCGTCACCAGTATTTCTTCCCCGTGTTCCTCTTCGGACACGGGAACTTTAGCTCGACCTTCCAAGGGTTCCTCTTCGTTGTCCATAACTTCTATTGGAACCTCTTCCCCAGTTGGAACTTTGTCAATTCGCTTCCTAGATCTCATAATTTTCCTCCTTTTCCTAGTTTGTGAAGGGTAAGGGCTGTTCCGCATAACCATATCCATATCATCCACAGCTATCTTGTCCTCATGTGCCTTTAAGGGGCGGAGGCCTGCACTTTCTTCATGAACCACTCCACGAATGAGTCTAGAAGACTCTTGACGGGTCGTTTGAGCGTCCGTTTCAGGGAAAGAAGGGTTAAGGGGCAAAGACACTCGTCCCATTTCAAACTGAGAACCAGCTCCAGCGTCACAAGGTCCAGGTCCAACCCTCGGTGTTGATGAAACCGGTCTGTAAAGTGGATGTACATGGATAGTTGGCACAGAAAAAGAAGGGTGGACCATCCTCCGGGTCAACTGGGGATTTTTAAGGTCATGGAAAGGAGGGCCGTCTTCAGGAGAACGGACAGGTTTCGGAGGATTGTCCCATTTCCGGGTAGCAGGGAAGTACGAGAAGTACGTCCGGCTTTCAACAATAACCACCGAAAGGTGATAAATTAAATACAATCCTAATACCCTCTTCATATCTTTATATTATAAAAACGAACTTTTAGAACAAATGAATCTCAAAACTAAGTTTGAAGTTGGAGTTTAGTGTGTTGTTGTCTGACCTGGTCTACTAACCTAGTTTATTTCCCAACATCTCGGTCAACTAAACCCGGCCCTGTCTATCCGTTTACTTGAAATATTAAACGCTTGGCCTGCGCCTTTAACGGGAACAATTAACCTTGGAAATAAAAAGGGATGGGGTTAAATTAACAATATGAATTTTGGCTGTGTTCTCTTATAAATCCCGTTAGATAGAATAGGATCCATTTGCTAATTCTGTTGGAATTGGATGGAAGACTAAGGATGAGTTTCCCTTTCTAAATAAGATGTAATAAATAAACTGGAGTAGCTGACCCATTTATTATTATTAGACAGTTTGGTAGAAAAATGTGTTAAAATAGAGGCCATTTTACGCATGGATATTTGTAGAGACATGATGCCTATCTCCGTTTAAAACTGGTAGAAATCCTACTAAAGTTGAATGTAATTAATAAGGTATGGACTTGTTCCAGTTATTGGTCACATCCACGGCTACATTTACTGATTTAACGACTGAAATCCATCAAAAACCCTTATCTTGATTTGACCAACCCAGAGCCTTTCCCTTTGAGTTTTTCAAACGTATAAAAACCACTGGTAAAGTAGTAAGACTTCCAACCAGTCCGTTACTTTTACTGATAGCAACCTTGAGCTCTAAGTTATCCTCCTTGTTGAAAAAGATGCGAAGAATGGAGCAGAAGGTGAGCCAACTTTCATTTAGGTAATCAAGGAAGGGGTATGTACTTATTTTTAGATTTATAAAAATCATAATGAAGGTTATATGATTCTAGATCCTGTTCATTTTCGTCCTGCTGGGAGCTTCAGTTGCATTTCCCCCTGGTGGGGGTCACCCCTTGGGGGCGTATGACCCCTTGTTCAAGGAGCAGGCCCGGAAATGCTTATCTACTTTACCACCTACTGCTATAGCTTTTAATATTCACAATCATTACTAGGTAATTCAATAACTCTAAAGGTACTTAAATTCCTCGTGTAATAAACGGGCTTATCGGATTTATGAATAAGCAATCCCATAATTTACCCTCCGAGGTAAAATAAATGTTAGCAATAAAAAAAACTGGACTTATGCAATAAATTTTTATTAAACCTTACTACATTATAATTTGTCGTCGAATAGTTTCCTTTCTGGTTAATACACGTTGTAATTTTGGATCCGAATAAAATATCACAGTCTGTAGATGTTAACCTATCGCGAAGTTAGTAAAGTAGATAGTAGTTCTTCCCATAAATTCGTTGTGGACTTGTGCATAAATCTCTATACAATATACAACTTGTGAGCTAGTGAAAGGTATTTAATATGCTCCATTATAACTGGATGGGATGACCTGACCCTGGTAGTCGAGGACCTCAGGTCCAAGGGGGGCAGCGGGGTTGGAGTAGGTCACGGTCTGACCGTTGTAGAGGACTGCGGGTGGCTGGAAGGTGAATTGAGGAGCGACGTAGGCCACCGGTTGGGCTTGGTAGGTTTGTCCTGGAGCGTAGAAGGTGATGCTCTGACCGTATCCGTCATTGGGGACTGGGTACATGGAAGGAGCGTAGCTTGGGGTCATGTATCCTCCGTTGATCCCATAACCTCCACCGATCCCAGCTCCGCCGCAGTTTCCTCCAGCGCAACCTCCATTAAGACCTCCACCAAGACCACCTCCGAGACCACCTCCAAGACCACCATAACCACCATTGGGTTTGGCGAAAGCCACGCTGGCAAGAAGACAGACTGCGACCAACTGAAATTATTCGAAAGAGAATGAATGTTAAAAACATACAGTATAATTTAATAGGAAACCCTTACAAAAGTTGATGAATGAGACGCTTACGTATTTCATGTTTAAATCGGGTCAGACAAGCTCAGAAAATGAATTGTAGGTTTTGTAAAGGAGTTACAATAGCTAATGATAAGTTCTTTTGGAAATCTCTGGAGTTTTTATACCAATTTTTCAAAAGTTGTACGTTAAGTTTAGGGACGGGGACTTGGGTGGAACTCCAGGACTGTTGGACTGTAAGTTAGGAGGATATAGTGTCTGTCTGCGTAGAGATGAGTATTATTATTCATTTCTTTAGCAAAGGCATGAAAGCAAAAGTGTAGGGAGACGTTTTTTCTGGGTTTTAAAAATAGTTCAGTGGATGTGAAAAATATGGGAGGCTTTGTATGGGAAAGTTGGCCTTGCTCTTTGAGCCTTTAATGGGTTACCTTGAGAAGGACATGATTATTATTATTATTAGACGCTATTCAGGGTTGTAAGGGACGGGGACAACTGCCAACCTAAGTCAGAATCACAAGGAGTGAGCTTGGGGTGCCAATGGTACTTTATTTGTACTTGGATTATTTAATATTCATCTACGTAAAATCGGAAATGTACTTCAATAAAGGGGTTAACTAAGTAGGAATATGAGGGAAGGAACGGCAGTGTGGAATTGTTAGTCGTTTTACACATGGGGAATAAATTGATAATTAATTACATCAATTATTTCACGTATTTTAAAAGACAGGATATTATTTTTTTAGGAACTATTATTTAAATCTTATAAAAAATGAAATTTCGGTATTTAATTTCATGCCAGGAATTTTGGTACTAAATAGATAAAGTAAAACTCAGAAGTAGAACTACTAAGAAGAATTTAAGCAATAAAAAAATAGAAACTAAAGAAAACAGGATAAATTATAAACTAAATGGTATTACCGTATATGCTCGAGTACAGGCCGGGGCCACTATTCAATTTTGGACTTTTTTGGGGGTCAAATTTAACATACAA